>JAWQFJ010000024.1:120396-200396 GCA_034096865.1 Theodoxus fluviatilis
TTACTACAATTAACTACCCTGAAGGACTGAATGTGTTTGACTGAGAGAGAGAGAGATGGATGGAACTATGAACACTTAAAGAGAGAGAGAGAGTTGGAGGTAGAGAGAGAGGGGGAGAGAGAGAGAGAGAGAGAGAGAGAGAGAGAGAGAGAGAGAGAAGAGAGAGAGAGAGAGAGACAGAGAGACAGAGAGAGAGAGAGAGAGAGAGAGAGGAGACAGAGAGAGAGAGAGAGAGAGAGACAGAGAGAGAGAGAGAGACAGAGAGATAGAGAGAGAGAACACTCTGGACACTGGATGCTGAGAGAGCTCGGACTCCGAGAACTCGGGCTAGAACATTTTTGGGGGGATGAGGGTGGTGGAGAGAGAGGGAGGGAGGGAGAGAGAGAGAGAGAGAGAGAGAGAGAGAGAGAGAGAGAGAGAGAGAGAGAGAGAGAGAGAGAGAGAGAGAGAGAGAGAGAGAGAGGGAGGGAGAGAGAGGAGGGGTAGAGCTCTGGAGTGCCTACGTCATGTCATTCTGAAGTTTTTTACGTCACGTGTTGCATCATTTATGTGTTTCTGTATTAACTGAAGAAGGGCGTATGCCCGAAAGCCTTTTGATTTTGGTGTTTGTCGTGTGTTTTTTTTCTTATTAACTACAATTAATTTATTCAGTTTGACTATATAAAGGCCTATCAGCCTTTGTAGGCTATGTAAGACCATTAATCACAAAATCAATCAATTAAACTGTTTAGAGTAAGCTCAAGTCAAATCATTATTTTCTTAGTTATTTGCCTTTTATGAGTCCCGTAGTAAGATGTGGTGGGTCTATTCTCACCCTTAGTCCAGGGGGGTGGGGGTGGGGGGGTGGGGGGGGGGGGTGAGGTGGCAGGTAAACTTTGACTTCAGTCTTGCATTTGCTTGGAGCATGACTTGGGTGTAAAACTCTCTGACAAACTTGACAGGCTTGAAAACACAACAGCTCTTCACAAGAAATGTCAGTCAAAGCTCTTATTTGTCAGAAAAATGAAGCTGTCTCATGTCATCAGCACAAAAAGTAACTGGGGCTTTTTTATATATAATATCCCTGGATGAACGATACAAGACTGCCATAAAGAGAAAAATAACAGCTCTCCTTAAAGATCCATCTCATCTGCTTTGTGAATTCTATGTCAAAGCCCATTTTGGTCACAGCTTTTTGTCCATTGCAGCGAGAACAAACAAACAGAACAATTCCTGTGTTTCATCATCAGTAAGAATGTTGAACATCAGTTCACATCAAGGGGAGAGAAAACTGCAACTATCTGAGCTTTTAGCATTTTGTCCATAAGGGAGAATTTGGGGCTTTGCTGTACTACCACTGTTCCTCTGAATAAGATAAATTTGGTTTTTGGATTTGCTCGCATATTAGTAAGCACTTTTGTAGATTTTATGTAAGTTCATTGAATTTGTATCTGTGTTAATTTAATGAAATTGTTGATCTATAATCATGTATTAACGTGAATTTTTGTTTTCTTCTCATGTCGAATCCCCCTGTGGGTTGGGGGTCAGAATAGACCCATAGCATCTCCCTACGTGATTCATAAGAATCAAATAACTAGGGACATCATGACTTGATTTGCATTTACTCTAAACTGTTCTAGTGATTTACATGCTAAATGGCCTTACATAGCCTACAAAGGTTGATAGGCTGTGAAACACCATCCATCCTTCTGTCCGTCCGTCCATCCGTCCATCCATCCGTCCATCCATTCATCCATCTCATGTTGAACTTAAATTTTTTTAAATGTATCTTTTATTGTGTTCTCTCTGTACTATAAATAAATTATCTGATAAAGATTTATGTAACATTAAGTTTTGACATTTCTGTAACTTGCTGTGAAGCACCAGTGTATTTCCTTAGGGATGAACAAAGGTTGTCTGTCTGTCTGTCTGACATGCATAATAAACCCCATAGGACATTCTCATTAACGTACCCTGCAGGAGTTATCCTCGGCGCTCTCTGTCGAAAAACAATGCGTTAGGTAGAACCACCTAGTTCCGGTCGATTCTCGGAGCGTCTGCACTGAATACTAGATCTTTGCTAGATCGCTCAAAGTACATGTATGTGGGGGTGGAAAACAGTACTGTGTCATGTAAAGCTCGAATGAGTAGCAGCAGATAAAAACCGCTGGCGCTGAACCTCCAGGTTTTGGCATATTAAAAAAAAAAAAAAAGATCGGGTTCGAACCCGCAACCTCTCGAGAAAAGAGGGGGAAAAAACACACATGAACAAAAACACAATAAACCAGGTCGGGTTGGAACCCACAACCTCTCGAAAAAAGAGAAGAAAAAAGTTTCAGCGCAGAATCGAACCTGGTCATGCATGACCACGAGTCCAATGCTCTACCACACGAGCCATTAGACTTAGAGAATTGATATGACACTGAGACAAAAGTTCGCCACCCTAAAGTGGACAATGCTGGTGGAAAAAAATCTATATTTTCATTTGTTTGTTTGTGTTTCATGAAAGTGTTGTGTATGAAGTATCTTTATTTATGGATAAAAAGATAATAGTTGTTGTGGGTTTTCTGTAATTTTTTGTTAATGCCGACGCTGGACATCTGATGGTGGTTACAGGAGGACTAAAATGTAAAGCTATTTCTGATTTGAAGAAAAAAATTGCGCGATCGCGTAATGCTGAAAACCAGCAAAATTGAAACGTTCTCCGCCAACTGTGGAACAGAACGAGTCAATCCTGTTAACACGATGCATAACTGGTAGATTTTTAGGCTAGATTCGCTTCGAAAAGTTGCAGATAATCTGATGGTGTTAGACTGCAAGTGTAACTTTTCTGACTTGCATTCCACTCAACACATTTTTGACTTGGTGGACATGTACTCGATTAATTGACTCGATTAAATTGAACTGATGTATTTGATATAAATTTGTATTAATCCTGAAAAATTATGAAATCATACTTCATTCATTCGCGCATTAGTCTTGGCAGCGTTCAGCGAACGAAGTAAACATCAAACTACTTGGACCATAACGTCAGAGCGAGTAGCAGACGAAACTTCACCGTCACGTGACACAAACCGGCCAATCAGAAGCGATGACGCCGGATGTGAAATTCCTGCTATCTTACGGTGGTAATAATCGGGCAAAGTCTGAATAATCTGAGAAAGAAACTCGAATTGGTTCATTATTTGTATGAATGCGAGTTTTTTGGTCGACTTCGGTAAATTTCGCGCTGCCTCGCAGTGATGATTGTATACGAAGCTGTCGTCTGATAGGCGAAAGCGATCCGCGAAGCCAGCGGTTTCGACCATATCAAAGATCCTATATACACTAAGGTGACTCACTCCAATACTTTGAGCTTCAGATAGTGCCTCACGAGGAGCGCACATGTTTGTGATGTAAAACGTGACCTTCATTACAGTATTACACTACGAGTGATCTTATCCGATACCAGTTGATGTTTTACCCCTCTGCTAAGATTATAATACAACTCATTCGAATTTTACATGAAACATTTAGTTATCTCGATCGTCTGCTGGCGTAGTGGCTACGGTTCGATCGTGTTCGTCTGCTTGGTTCGTAGTGTTGATCATTATGAATGGTATTTCTTGAAATAAGGTCAGTAAGCCTATATGTTAATTTATAACGCTAATATAACCCTGGGCTGTCTTAATTTATCAAAGCTGTATGTTGATTGCGTCAATAGGTCGTGAAATACATTTTACAAATCCAAGCTTCTCGTACTTCTATTTATAGCTGACGCGCGGACCTCAGCGGCACCAGGATAGATTATAAATACATTGTTGTCCTCGAACCTGCCTGCTGTTGACATCGTGTACAATGCTAGTATTGTCTGATGCTATGAAATACGTTCACCAGTAAAAGGTCCAACACATGGAGAGAGACAGACACAGACCTACACACCACAACACATGGAGACAGTCACAGACCTACACACCACAAAACACATGGAGACAGACAGTCACAGACCTACACACCATCTTTGAAGTGCTGCAAGAACAAAACAAAACAAACGAAATGTTTTCCCCCCTTTTTATTATCGATTCACTGCCATTAGGCCAAGCCAACAGACTACCAGTACCAAGTTGTTGCGCTTAAGTCAGGACAGACAGAACGAACGAACGAACTTTATTTTACAAGGGTAGTGAATTAGGCAGTACAGTAGTCGCCGCTTATTAAAAACACATTGGGACCGAACAAAAGTGTTTTTAATAAGCGGCGTTTTTATTAACCGTTTGCTTGTTGAACATGTCCATCAGTAACGAAGTAAATCCGGACCTTACCAACTGTATTTAAAAAACGGCTGTTTTTATTAACCGCGTGTTTTATAAGCGGCGACTACTGTATTGCCTTTCTTACTTACATTCAGCCCTTGAGGCAAAATATTCAAATGTGGTGAGAGAGAGAGAGAGAGAGAGAGAGAGAGAGAGAGAGAGAGAGAGAGAGAGAGAGAGAGAGAGAGAGAGAGAGAGAGAGAGAGAGAGAGAGAGAGAGACAGAGAGAGAGAGACAGAGAGAGAGAGACAGAGAGAGACAGAGAGAGAGACAGAGAGAGACAGAGAGAGAGAGACAGAGAGAGAGACAGAGAGAGTGAGAGAGAGGGGGGGGGGGAGGGGAGCTGGGAAAAGGGGAGGAAGGGAAGAGAGAATGAGAGTAAGAGGGTGGGAGAGAGAGAGAGAGAGACAGAGAGAGAGAGAGAGAGAGACAGAGAGAGAGAGACAGAGAGAGAGACAGAGAAAGAGTGAGAGTAGCCATAAGTACAGATCAAAAGATCTGGGCCCATATTCACAACGGCGATTTATCGGCGATTTATGTTAACCCCGATTTATCTCTAAACTCAGACGATTCCAACTGCCTGTGCCGCTCTCCCTTGACTGGAAACCAGTATATATAGCAAATCGCAACCTAGAATCCTCTGACGAGCGTACCTTATCTAACCGATCAAGATAACGCGGGGCTAGGGGATAAATTGAGTGTTGAAAAGATAAATCGCCGATGTGAATACGGGCCCAGATAAAGGCCTTGCGGCCTAAGAGGACATCTGGGCCCGTATTCACAACGGCGATTTATCGGCGATTTATTTTAACTCCGATTTATCTCTAAACTCAGACGATTCCAACTGCCTGTTCTGCTCTCCCTTGGCTGGAAACCAGTATATATAGCAAAGCGCAACCTAGGATCCTCTGACGAGCGTACCTTATCTAACCGATCAAGATAACACGGGGCTAGGGGATAAATCGAGTGTTAAAAAGATAAATCGCCGTTGTGAATATGGGCCCTGAGGACATATCTATCTAAATCATTCTCTGTCCTCGCAAATGACGTCACGAATTCTATTCTATTCTATTATATTGACCCTCCTTCAAAAATATCCTCGCAAATGACGTCACGTTTATTCGAAGTCAAATGATGACGTCACAGATTTTGCAAAATGGAGTCTGTTGAATTGTTTTCATTGAAACACCAAAATGTAAAAAAGTCACTTTCTTTTAAAACCTCGATTCTGAAAATTTGATAATATTGAATCGGACCTAACTTCCAGTCAGTGTGCAAAATCTCAAGGAAATCCGTCCAGTAGTTTTTGAGATATAAGCCGTGGAGACGGGACAGACAGACACACACACACACACACACACACACACACACACACACACACACAGACAGATAAAGTCTGTAGGACCTCCAGTAAACCTGGAGGGATAACTGTTTAGTTCTGGCTTGAATTGACAATTTCGTTTCCCTGGTCTGGCGAGGACCGAAAATTCACTATCATCGAGTGGATGAGTGATCAACTTGCCCGCACAGCCTAACTTGTAAGATCGGGTCGATGATGACAAGAAAATGGCATTAAAACACACAAAAAGTTTCATTACAACTAAAATCACCGATTATATTAATTAATAACAGGCCAGTACTCAAACTTTACAACGCAAACAAAACACACCTGCGGGGAGTGTCGTGGTCTCGCATCAAAACTCAATGCACGAGTGATCGTTTCACTATCTGATCCGACATGGTATTCCAGCAAACAAGCAACTACTGCAACTTCATGCAGTTATTGAAATCTCAAAGTGTGATGTCAGACATCGATTGACCGATCGAGTTCGACTGCAGCTGCCGGTTGCATTCTCGAACATTTCGTCTGCACTGAATACTATAGATCGCTCAAAGTATGTGAGGGTGGAAAACAGTACTGTGTCATTTGCCATAACCATCGTGGCAAAATTATTGATGGAAAAGTTGTCAAGCTACATGGCATTCCAGCAAACAAGCAACTACTGCAACTTCATGAAGTTATTGAAATCTCAAAGTGTGATGTCAGACTCAGACATCGATTGACCGATCGAGATCGACTTCAGCTGCCGAATCAAACGTAAGTGCGGCTCCCAAGCTCGTTTAAGTTGCTGATCCGACAATAATTACTAAACATTGATATCAAAAGCACTATTCAAAATTTTTGGCGGGTGGTCTACCCCGCACAACTAAAATCTACTGTTAATATCATCTCCACAAGCCGAAATACATTACGCCGAGTGCGCGCAAGTTGATCGACTTGATGATAGTGAATTTTCGGTCCTCGCCAGACCAGGGAAACGAAATTGTCAATTCAAGCCAGAACTAAACAGTTATCTGCTGCACCTCATTTGAGCTTTACATGAAACATTATATCACACTAGCTCGATCGTCTGCTGGTGTAGTGACTATGGTTCAATCGCGTTCGTCTGCTAGTCAGCTAAGTACGTACGGTGAGGTTTGTTTACTTATCTTCTGTGGGTTTTGTGCAGAAAGTATACGTTAAAACAGTCTAATATGACTATTTTCTATTATTTTTTAATATAATTAATCTTTTTGCATGCTTTAATGTCATCCTTTTGCCACGATCTAGCGATCATTCCATGAGCTTCTATCTTTACCAGTCTACCGGAACTAGTGGAAGTAAAGGGACAAAACTCGGGCTGAATTTCCGTTTCAGAAGTGAGAATGTCCTATAGTTGACAGCTTTAAGAGCCTTTTTCATGATTTTAAAATATGTGATCTTGGGTTTTTCCTAGTCAATTTGCTTTTATTGTCTCTGCAACTTTGTATTAATTTATTCCCTTTTCTCTGCTGCTGCTCCTGAAGGTCTGTTTTAATTGGGGAATACTTGTGCCTACTTCCTCGTACAAACAGTCTTATCTAACCAATCAGGATGCAGAACTAGACCAAATCTGCATCTTGGTTGGTTAGATAATATTGCTACTAGGACAAAGAAGGGGTAAGCATTGTTCACTTAAAACTGGCCTTTATCTCTGCTGTCGGTGCTTCCAGGAGTCTCATCATCCTCTTAGGCCAGCTTTCCTCTGTTTCCACTGTCTTCAGTTGTTTCCTTCTCCTGCTCCTCATTTTTCTGCTTCTGCTCATGCTCCTCCTACTCCTGATATTCCTGCTCCTCCTCTAATGCTCCGGCTCCTGTTCCTACTCCTGATATTCCTTCTCCTCCTCTAATGCTCCGGCTTCTGTTCCTACTCTTGATATTCCTTCTCCTCCTCTAATGCTCCTGCTCCTGTTCCTACTCTTGATATTCCTTCTCCTCCTCTAATGCTCCGGCTCCTGTTCCTACTCCTGCTATTCCTTCTCCTCCTCTAATGCTCCGGCTCCTGTTCCTACTCCTGCTATTCCTTCTCCTCCTCTAATGCTCCGGCTCCTGTTCCTACTCCTGCTATTCCTTCTCCTCCTCTAATGCTCCGGCTCCTGTTCCTACTCCTGCTATCCTTCTCCTCCTCTAATGCTCCTGTTCCTACTCTTGATATTCCTGCTCCTCCTCTAATGCTCCGGCTCCTGTTCCTACTCCTGCTATTCCTTCTCCTCCTCTAATGCTCCGGCTCCTGTTCCTACTCCTGCTATTCCTTCTCCTCCTCTAATGCTCCGGCTCCTGTTCCTACTCCTGCTATTCCTGTTCTGACTCCAACTCTCCCCCCTTACTTCTTCCTACACATATTCCCTCTTCTGAGTCCTCTAAAGATAAAAGTAAAAACTGTCCAGTGTGTTTGTTGTGTTTGCAGAGTGCTTGGGTCGCTACTGTCAGCACACCTGATCATAGAGGACCCCACTCAGCCATTTGGGGACCTGAGGCCGCAAGGCTATGACGGGGAGCTGCTGCAGATGGCTCATGACCTGGGCTCTCGATTGCTTCCTGCCTTTGAAAACACTGCCACTGGCATCCCCTACCCTCGGGTAGGCCACCATCTCTACTGATGGGAGAGCTGCAAGAAGCAGGAGAGGGGAGGGGGAGATGGGGGACTTGGGGCGGGGGGGATGGGGGACTTGTGGGTGGCAGGCTGGACAAATTAACACTGTGAGTTCAGTGTAACAATCATCTATGAAATCTTTTGCTATTGTGATGTGAATAGTTTGGTATTTTAATGTTCTGTGGCCTTTAATGTTCATTTTTGATGTTGGGATGATCCATGTGTAGTTTTTCCCTCCTGTTACTTTCTTTGTCATCTGTATTTTGAATGAAAGCTTCATCGTTAACAACCCATCATATTTGTGAAAGTACATATATCGCTGTTGTCACAATTTCTAATATTCTTATTAACATTTAATTTTTATTTATTTTCAGTGGCTGGTCATAAGATTTTATTTTTGGGTGGTGGTGGGGGTGGGTGGGTATGCATTTGTAAGAGAGTCTGCACTGATGATCAGCATAGCTCAATGCTCTGGTTTTTTATTTGTTTATTTTAACACATTTTCCTAACATGAATCATTTGCAAGAGTTCATGCATCATTTCTGCTGGTTGGAAGTATGTGAGGGGACATTTCCTTCACACTGCAGGTCGACCTGCAGAGGGGAGTGCTGGAGGACTGCACCAATGAGACCTGCACTGCTGGGGCTGGCACTCTGGTCCTGGAGTTTGGCATGCTCTCCCGCCTCCTGGGAGACCCAGTCTTTGAGGCCGTGGCCCGCAGATCAGTGCGCATGCTCTGGAAGTACCGCTCCAACGTCACCGGCCTGCTGGGTGAGGGACTGTGCTGTTGGCTGTGGGACTGTGCTGTTGGCTGAGGGACTGTGCTGTTGGCTGTGGGACTGTGCTGTTGGCTGTGGGACTGTGCTGTTGGCTGTGGGTCTGACCGGCCTGCTGGGTGAGGGACTGTGCTATTGGCTGTGGGACTGTGCTGTTGGCTGAGGGACTGTGCTGTTGGCTGTGGGTCTGACCAGCCTGCTGGGTGAGGGACTGTGCTGTTGGCTGTGGGACTGTGCTGTTGGCTGAGGGACTGTGCTGTTGGCTGTGGGACTGTGCTGTTGGCTGTGGGACTGTGCTGTTGGCTGTGGGACTGTGCTGTTGGCTGTGGGACTGTGCTGTTGGCTGAGGGACTGTGCTGTTGGCTGTGGGACTGTGCTGTTGGCTGTGGGACTGTGCTGTTGGCTGTGGGACTGTGCTGTTGGCTGTGGGACTGTGCTGTTGGCTGTGGGACTGTGCTGTTGGCTGTGGGACTGTGCTGTTGGCTGTGGGACTGTGCTGTTGGCTGAGGGACTGTGCTGTTGGCTGTGGGACTGTGCTGTTGGCTGTGGGACTGTGCTGTTGGCTGTGGGACTGTGCTGTTGGCTGTGGGACTGTGCTGTTGGCTGTGGGACTGTGCTGTTGGCTGTGGGACTGTGCTGTTGGCTGTGGGACTGTGCTGTTGGCTGAGGGACTGTGCTGTTGGCTGTGAGGCTGTGCTGTTGGCTGTGGGACTGTGCTGTTGGCTGTGGGACTGTGCTGTTGGCTGTGGGACTGTGCTGTTGGCTGTGGGACTGACACATGCAAGTTCCCACTTGCCTGGGGCAATCATATTTTCTCTATGGGCAAGGAAACATTGATCTGGACTTCAGGCAACCAAGATTTTCTCAGAATTTAGAATTGAGCACACAATGGCTTGAAAACTGTCTTCAAACCACCCAGTTTAGTCAGCATGTCTCTCATTATGATATCATATACACGTTTAGTGATAAAAACATTTTAAAAGTAAGGGACACTGAAATTTATTGGCTAGTGTGATCACTGTAGTGGGGCAAGCATTTTTGGAGGCAGTGGATTGTGCTTTTGAGCAAGTGGATTTTCAGTCTACCTGCCTCAATGGACACGCAGTTTTGCAAAGTTGGGCTGTTCAGTTGGTAGTTGACCAGTTATTGAAAAGATCAATCTAGTTGTGACCAAAACTGGATGTATGGTTGACTTTCAGTTTGGAGTTCAAAACACTGTTGGGAAATACTCATAGGCAGTCGCCCCATGAAAGTGTTTGATTGATTCCTGATACTTTCTGGTTTGAGTAGTGTGGATGATGACTTTTTATGGGTTTGGGTGTGTGCGTGCGTGCGAGGGAGGACCTCGGCTGTGGTTGGGCTTGGAGAGGGATGGGCTCCACCAAGCTGTATCAGCCCCAGACACACCACATGATGACAAAAAGTCCAGTATAGCACAAATAACAGCAGCATTGGCAAAGTTGAAGCCAATATGGCGTGACAGAAATATCACGTCGAAGATCAGGCTCATCCGCTCGCTGGCCATCTCTGTATTCTTGTATGCATGCGAGTCCTGGATACTCACATCTGAACTACAGAGACGGATACAAGCCCTGGAAATGAGATGCTACCGCAAGATTCTGAACATCTCATATAAAGACCATGTCACAAATGAGGAAGTCAGCAACATGATCAGGAGAGCATTTGGACAGTATGAAGACCTGCTCTCAATCGTGAAAAGCAGAAAGCTGAAGTGGTACGGTCACGAGTCAAGAGGCAGTGGGCTGGCCAAGACCATCCTGCAAGGTACCGTACCAGGTGGGAGAAGGAGAGGCAGGCAGAGAAAGAGGTGGAAAGACAAGATCAAAGAGTGGACAGGCTTGACCTTTGCTGAACTGCGTGCGCGCGTGTGTGTGTTTGTGTGTGCATGCATGTGCTCGTGTGTGCGCATGCATGTGCTTGTGTGTGTGTGTGTGTGTGTGTGTTTATTTGACTGAACCAGAATTAAGTTAAGCAGGTGATATTATTTTGGATGGCTCAGTAAACTTAGCCATCTAAGAGTTGTTAGTTTTGACATTCAGCTGTTTTAGGATTGGATGTCATTTAAAAAAGTTTCTAACGATGTTACAATTACATCATCTTACAGAGAGAGAGAGAGGATGTGGAAAATGAGGTTTGTGTTATGTGTGCATGTGCATGTTTATGTGTGTATGCATCTGTGTGTGTGCATATGTGTGTGTGTGTGTGTGTGTGTGTGTGTGTGTGTGTGTGTGTGTGTGCATATATATGTGTGTGTGTGTGTGTGTGCGTCTGCATGTGTGTGTGTGTAAAAATGATTTGATAGATGTATATATTTTACAAGCAGTGTCCTCCATTTTAATGTGTGAAGTAACATGATTAGTGTATATTTTTGTTACAGGCAATTTCATCTATCTAAAGAGTACATGTGCTCTCCTTACAGGCAATGTCATCTATCTCAAGTATACCTGTGCTCTCATTACAGGCAATGTCATCTATCTCAAGTGTACCTGTGTTTACATTACAGGCAATGTCATCTATCTCAAGTGTACCTATGTTCTCATTACAGGCAATGTCATCTATCTCAAGTGTACCTGTGTTTACATTACAGGCAATGTCATCTATATCAAGTGTACCTGTGTTCTCATCACAGGCAATGTCATCTATCTCAAGTGTACCTGTGTTTACATTACAGACAATGACATCTATCTCAAGTGTACCTGTGTTCTCATCACAGGCAATGTCATCTATCTCAAGCGTGCCTGTGTTTACATTACAGGAAATGTCATCAACCTGCAGACAGGGGAGTGGGTGGGCATGATGAGTGGCCTGGGTGCAGGCCTGGACTCTTTCTATGAATACCTCCTCAAGGTAGGCAACTCTCCCTGCCTGTCTTCCTTGCCTCCCCTCCCCTCCCTGTCCTGCATGGATTCTTTCTGAAGAGTTTTCCTCTCTGAAACTTTGCTTTCCTTTCACATCGTATTGTATCCCAAACACGTTCTCTCTTTGTTGGGGTATGGTAAGAATGTTCATCAAGCACAAATTTAGGGAGGAAAAGTGTGGATGCCCCCCCCCCCCCCCCCCCCCCTTTCATTAACAGTGAAGTTTGGTAAATATTGTTCTCAAAACAGGTAAATGATTGTATTAATTGTTGCATATATTCATGCACAGTTTTTTTAAGTTGATTTCTGTCGAATCATTTCCTTGTCATTCTCTATAATGTTGAGATATTCATTTACTGATCCTGTACTTGTTGTATTTTTTCCAAATAATGACAGAACGAACTGGGGAAAGCAGGGTATTTCAAGAAGATTAGAATATGCAAAAAGATAATGATGTTATTTTGTTTTGTTTTGTTTTGAAAGGTGAAGTAAAAGTTTTGCTGTTTCAATTGCAGACATACATTCTTTTTGGGCATGAGGAAGATTTGCAAATGTTCAATGATTCGTATGAGACTATTCGATTCCACATGAGAAGAGGGTAAGATAATTATGTGTTTTTTTAATTTGCATGTGTGTGTGTGTGTGTGTGTGTGTGTGTGTGTGTGTGTGTGTGTGTGTGTGTGTGTTTGTGTGTGTATGCGTACATGTCTATATGCATGTGTGTGTGTGTGCATGTGGGTGCATGAGCAGGCATGTATGTGTGTGTGTGTGTGTGTATGTGTGTGTGTGTGTGTGTGTTAGGTATCAAAGCCTTCATGATTACATTAATAATGAAGTGTAGAAGTGCACTCAAACATTCTCTTTGATTCCAAAGAATGCTGTTTATATTTGCAATTTTAATCATTTTAAAAATAGATTTGTAGCTTGCCACATGCTTGTATTGTGCATAGTACAGATAGTGACATGAGTAATGTGGTTGACCATTGTTGAAATTATGTGTGGTTGTTATGTGGGAGTATGTTAGTCATATGCCCACTGATCTTGTCTAGCATAGGTGACAGAATCTTGAAGCAATGCACCACACACATGAATATTTCAATAGTTTGGATTTGGTATCACATGGGCAAAGGTGTAGTTTGAATGTATTTTTTTGTCCCTCTATTTTTTGTTAACCCATGCATGGCATTTGAGGAAAAAGTGACTCTGTATTATTATTATTATTATTATTATTATTATTATTATTATTATTATTATTATTTTGCTTTGATCTGCAGAAGAACCAAATGCAATGATGGGGAAGGGAACCCCCCCATCTATGTCAATGTCAACATGAAGACGGGAGAGACCGTCAACACTTGGATTGATGCTTTGCAGGCCGCCTGGCCTGCCATACAGGTATCCTTTATCACAGTGCATCACTTGGCATTGTCCTGCAGTGTTCCATGCTGCCCATCTCTGTCCCTTGCTGCCATACTTGCACTGACCTAGCTGTCAGTTTAACCTCAACAGTCAACTCCACCTTCTCAGGTTTAACTTTTCAGATTTCACTTCTCAGATTCAACACTCTAAATTTGTCAGTCTTCTCACAACCCTAGGACAGAGTGGCTGTTGTTCCCCATATAGTTGCTAAATTTAGAGAGCCAGCCCACACCTTCACAGGGCAGAATGGGAAGAGTGGCTTGGATGGAGTACAGCTTCGTTAGAAGTCATCCCTTACACATGCCTGACAGGTATGCTGCTCTTCGCAGTGCGTCAGTGTGCATTACTTGTATCATGTATGCTATATGGATATGCTGATTACAAAGCATAGTTATTCATGAGTTGATACCATATGTTAAATAAGCAGCTGCCAGCTTCTCACAGAATGATAATTTTACTTTTGTTGTTGCCGTTGTCATTATTGCAGTCATCTTCATTATAGTCTTCTTCACATCAGCAAGGCTGTTGCCAACATCATCATCATTGTGGTTATCAGCAGTCATCAGTCTCATAATTGTTGTCTTCATTGTGATCATTTTGAAACTTTCTGCCAGAAAATGAGGTTTTGAATAAAACCTGCTGCTTCCATGCTTGGCAGCTTTATCATCATCATCATCATCATCATCATCATCATCATCATCATCATCATCATCATCATCGATGGTCTGGATGTGTGTACTGTGTGTGTAGAGGTGTGTGTGTGTGTGTATATGTGCATGTGTTTGTGTGTGTGCGTGTGTGTGTGTGTGTGGGTGTGGGTGTGTGTATTTGCGTGTGTGTGTGTGCACGTGTGTGTGTGATATGCTGTTTCTTTCTCCAGAATTCTTGGACTTATATTTGCTCATTTTTGTAGACTATCGTGGTAATTAACCAGCCAGGACATCCAAGACTATAAGAATGTCTTACGTCATAGCACACGTAGTTCTGTTTATACGTCATCTTGACGCTAGTTTATTCTTTGCTGAAGAAGTTGCCGAAAGGCATCGAAATATTCTAAGAAGTACAAACACAGAAAGTCATCTTGTTTTTGTTTTCTTTCTCTTTTTTGGAAACATCATCATCATCATCATCATCATCATCATCATCATCATCAACATCATGGCTGTTGTCTCCATTGTCATTGTCATCATTGTTCATCATCAAGTGATGCTTCCTGATGCTTGCAGGTGCTGAATGGTGACTTGGATGAGGCCATCTGCTCCCATGCACTTTACTACTCCATATGGCGCAAGTTCTCCCTACTCCCAGAACGTTACAACTGGCAACTAAAGGCCCCGGATATTGCATTCTACCCTCTACGCCCTGAGCTCATAGAGTCCACGTACTTTCTTTACCAAGCCACAAAAAACCCTTTCTACCTGCATGTTGGCAAGGAAATTCTACAGGATCTCAATGAACATGCCAAAGCTCAGTAGGTTCTTCAGGATGATAACTCCCTGATTGAATGTTTAGTGAAAGCCTTGATGAAAATTCATATCAAGATACACATGAAAAAAGTTATTGTTTCCTGGACATGACAGAGCAAAATGGGAGGTTCTTGATTCAGTTTTCGCTGATTTATAGTTATTTTGTGTGATACTTGTCCGCTCTGTAAAGGGATCTAACTTCAGATTATGTAGCTAGAGTAACATGCCAATAGTTTATGTTGGGTGTATATTGGATAGGTTTGGGATTATTTCACTGAATCTAGCCTGTATTTCATGCCCAAAAAAAGAAACAACATCTTTTTTTGTTTGTTTGTTTTCAAGTTAATAACACTACACGTACTTTGTTATTCTTTTCATAAACTGTAATTCCTCAGTGGTCTCTTTACCTTGTCTTGCTGACTTGAAAATTTCAACAAATTTTCCAAGTACAACAGGCGAACCTCAAAGAACTTTGTAAATTTTGTTGTTTCATTTTATTTGGGTTGCTTCATCTTTGAAAAATGAAGAATTTTAGAATACCAGGTGCCTGTCCAGGAGCATAGCAAATGACCACACACACACGAGCACGTGCAAACACACGCACAAACACACACACATACACACACACACACACCCATACACCAACACACACACACACACTCACACAGACACAAACACACACACACACACACACACACACCCTCCCTCCCTCCATAAACCAACACACACACACACACGCACCATAGACCAACACACACACACACACACGCACCCATAAACCAACACACACACACATACCCCCCCCCTAAACCAACACACACCATAAACCAACACGCACACATACACGCGCACACACACGCACCCATAAACCAACACACATCATAAACCAACATGCACACATACACGCACACGCGCACACGCACACACACACATACAAAAAAAGAGAAGAAAACGTCAGTGCTGAAGATGGTGCAGGGATGGTGTGAGCTGGAAGATGTACCTGGTGTGTCATGGCTCTGTCATCCACAGGTGTGGCTATGGCACCGTGCATGATGTTAGAACCAAGGAGCTGGAGGACCGCATGGAAAGTTTTTTCCTGGCAGAAACTTGCAAGTACCTGTACTTGGTGAGTGTCTCCCTGGGCTATTCAGACAGTAATGGTGCACTTGTTCAGTCTTATTCACACAAGTGGTTACATCTGTTCAGTCTTATTCACACAAGTGGTTACATCTGTTCAGTCTTATTCACACAAGTGGTTACATCTGTTCAGTCTTATTCACACAAGTGGTTACATCTGTTCAGTCTTATTCACACAAGTGGTTACATCTGTTCAGTCTTATTCACACAAGTGGTTACATCTGTTCAGTCTTATTCACACAAGTGGTTACATCTGTTCAGTCTTATTCACACAAGTGGTTACATCTGTTCAGTCTTATTCACACAAGTGGTTACATCTGTTCAGTCTTATTCACACAAGTGGTTACATCTGTTCAGTCTTATTCACACAAGTGGTTACATCTGTTCAGTCTTATTCACACAAGTGGTTACATCTGATTCATTTGAGCTCCTTCCACATGCACAGCTTGAAGGCAATTTCCAAAAAGTTTTCAGAATCATATTATGATTTAGAGGACTGTAATTTTAAATATTTATGAATTTTTGTGTGTTTGTATATTTACTCATTTAATGTATTGATTTACTTATGCCATGGCAAAAAATTAAATGACCTTGGAAAGCTAAAACTGTTCAGTTTTGTCATGTTTTTAGTCTCAGCCGTGTGTCTTCAGTGAATGGGGGAAAAAAAAAAAAGTGACCAGCATGTTGAGCTGATGATTGACCAGGCATGTTTTGCATACTGATTCTGTACTCTAACATGTACTGTTGAGCTTCCTGATATCTTTTGTCTTGAAAATCATTGCCAGAAATTCGACAGATAATGTCAAAGCATGTGGCAGTGCAATGTCCACATCTGTAGTTCTTCATCACCACAATGAACTACGCAGCTTCAGAGACTGTTAGTCTGTTCACTGCTGTGTCTGTATTCCTGTCTGCAGCTGTTTGACAAGGACAATTATCTGAACAAGGAGGCACTTCACTACATCTTCAACACAGAGGGCCACTTCTTCCCCATCGGCAAACAGTTTCGAAGCAAGCCATGGGATGACTGGCCTAGCACCCAGAAGCAGGGGCCTGTTGTAGATGCCAGAGTCAATGCCTCCAATGTAAGTCTGATGTAGCACTCCTGTCCAGTTTACACACAAAATCTCCCCCAACGTCAATTTGGTCACAATAATTGCTGTACCACCACTACTACTGCCACCACATTAATATCACATTGTATCAGTTGTTCTTGTTGTAGTTGGCAGCAGCATTGTCATTGTTATACATCACCATCATAAATGTCTTTTTCTCCCTCTTTCTTGTTCACCTAATATGGCTTCCTCATTCCATCTCACTTCTTCTCTTCCATTCTCCTTCTTCTCCCTCTTCCTCCCTCCTCCCTCCTCCCTCCTCCTCCTCCTCCTCCTCCTCCTCCTCCTCCTCCTCCTCCTTCTCCTCCTTAGCCTCCTCCTCCTGCTCCTCCTCCTGCTCCTCATCCTCCCTCCTCCTCCCTCCTCCTCCTCCTCCTCCTCCTCCTCCCTCCCTCCTCCTCCTCACTCCTTCCTCCTTCTCCTCCTCCTCTTCCTCCTCCTCCACCTCCTCCTCTCCATTACCCCCCCCCCCCCTCCTCCTCCTCCTCTCTCCTCCTCCTCCTCTTCTTCCTCCTCCTCCTCCTCTTCCTCTCCCTCCCTCCCTTGTCCTCCTTCCTCCATCCTTCTTCCTCCGTCCTCCTTCTCCTCCTCCTCCTCTCCTCCTCCTCCTCCTCTCCTCCCTTCCTCCTCCCTTCCCCTTCCTCCTCCTCCTTTCCCCTCCTCCTCCTTCTCCCCTTCCTCCTCCTCCTCCCTTCCTCCTCCTCCTCCTTCCTCCTCCTCCTCCTCCTCCTCCTCCTCTTCTCTCCTCTCTCTTCCTCCTCCTTCTCCTTCTTCCTCCTCCTCCTTCTTCCTCCTCCTCCTCCTTCTCCTCCTCCTCCTCCTCCTCTCCTCGTCCTCCTTCCTCCTCCTCTTTTCTGCTCCTCCTTCCTCCCCCTCTTCTTCCTTCTCCTCATTTTCCTCCTCTTCTTTTTCCTCCCCCTTTTCTTCCTCATCCTCATTCTCCATCTCCTCCTCCTTCTCCTCCTCCTTCCCCCCCCCCCCCCCCCCCCACCTTCCTCCTCTCTCCTTCCTCCCCCTCCTCCTCTCCTGCCGTCTCCTCAGCCACATCCTCCTCTGCTGCCTTCACCTCCTCCTCCTGCTTTCTCGTGCATTATTCTCTTGCTTTCTCCTCCTTGCCCTCCTCATATTTGTTGTCCACATCTTTGTTTTCCACAAAACTCCTCCTGCATCTTTCTTCATTTCCTGCATCTGCCTCCCTCTCCTTTTTTCACTTCCTCTTCTCTCTTCCTCTTCTGCCTCCATTCCCTCAGCCTCTGCCACCACTTCTGCACCCTCTCCAGATTTCTGCCTTCTTGTGGCTTGTTGTGTTGAAAGCGTAGATGAGGGCATTTATGGGAATGCTTTCAGGGCAAAAACTATGCACTGTTACTTTAGGTATCTTTGATGGTAAAAGGTATGTGTGGATTTTAACGCTTCAGGATGCACCTAAGATTCTTTTAGAATATATTTTGAACAGTTATAAAATAATAATTCTGCCATCTTTTGGCTTTTTCTTGTGTGTTTCAAATGTTTATAGATTTGTAAAAATAAATAACTGATTGTGTCGTATTGATTTTCTCCTCAACATCTCTCCTGTCAACTGTTTAACTAACAAGCTTCTCCAGCATTATCCAGTTTCTTCTCTCATTTCTGATAATCAGTGTCCATTTACCCTCTCCCAGACTCTCTCTCTCTCTCTCTCTCTCTCTCTCTCTCTCTCTCTCTCTCTCTCTCTCTCTCTCTCTCTCTCTCTCTCTCTCTCTCTCTCTCTCTCTCTCTCTCTCTCTCTCTCTCAAACCCTTGTGGACATGCAAGCTGGATTCTGTGCAGAGGCAAGAAGAGATGGAAGTCCCCCAGACATATTGAAATAAGCTTTAATATTCTCTTTCATTGTGTGACATGGATTTAACCCATTCTGTGTTTAGGTCTGGTTTTGGCTGATGTTCACCAGCCATTCACTGTGGCTTATGCCAGGCTCAGACACTTGCAGAGGTAATGCTTTTTATGCCTCCTGTTTCAGTGTGACAGCATTTCAGTGGAGAGCCGGTACTCACTTCCAATGAAGAGTCACTACCTGTCTCAGATGGAGATGGCAGTAGGGCTGTATGATGCCAAATGAAACATGTGATGGCCATAGATCTGTATGATGCCAGTTGATAGGGGACATGACTTTGCCTTGCCAAATCAGGAGAACACACTCTGCCTCAACTTCCTGTGGCTGAGGGGTACTTCCTGGAATTTCATCTGTGTGGATTCAGGCTGGTGGATTGGGTGATGGTTGTACAAAGGTAATGGCAGCCAAGTACAACTTGAGGTGGCTAAAGAATGAATCCTCCCGAGTGAGTTTGTTTAATAGACTTTCCTCAGAGAGAGAGAGAGAGAGAGAGAGAGAGAGAGAGAGAGAGAGAGAGAGAGAGAGAGAGAGAGAGAGAGAGTGTGTGTGTGTGTGTGTGCATGCTGTATATTCATAAATTTTTTATATGTGCATGAATGAAAAGGAGCAAATATGTTCATAGGTGTCAGATAATTCTACATTTGAGCAAAGATCCTATCATACCAAGATGGTTCACTCCGTGAGTTTCTGCTATGACATGGAAAGAGTTATGTCCCCCTTGCAGTGCCACCATGAAAGATCCTAGTACAGTTTAGAACAATTATGGCTCATGTCTTCACATCTTGGAATGCATAGCTTGAAGTGTAGAATGGTTTATAGTAGTGTCTCATAGATTGGCTAGTGCCTCTGGTGGTGAGAACGCCATGTAGGGTCCAGTGTTTACTCAAGATAACTGAGCAGTAAAAAGTGTATGGGAACGAGACTGCATGGCTGGGAAATGTGTACAAGAAGGGAACGCATGTTGGAAATGGGAATGAGCTTTGTCATAACAATTCATCATCACATACTCTGATCACCCCAACTAAAATAGTCGAGCTATGGGCCATCCTGTCAAACTAATGAATAAAGAATGTGGGTTAGGAATGAATGGAGAGATATAACACACAGGTCTGGGGGAGTTGATTGAGAACGTGCGCCAAGTTGCATCTTGTCTGCAGTTTCGCACGACTGTCCAAGAGCAGACAGAGGGTGCATTTTGCAGTGCTGTAAGCTGCAGTAATGCCAGATATAGGGAAAGTTGCGGAGCAAAATAAAAACCGCTGCATCTACACAAACAGATGAACTGGAAGGAAGATTATCAGAATTTTTCTCCGATGCAGCACTGCAGTTTTTGTGTAACCAGGCTGAGGGACACTTAGAACCAAGCATCCTTGACCAGTTGTGCACAGTCACCACCTCTGCTTCATCTCCAAGCGTTGACTCCCTCAGGCATGTACAAGAGAACGTACTGTGCTGCATCACTGGCGTCATAGCAAGGGAACTGCAGGGTAAAGTATGCCAGGATTGCAGTGATCTTCTGAGTGGTTCAGAGAGAGGATTCCATCCCAAAATGCTGATCGCACACAAACAATCCCAAAACATTCAGGGAGAGGGTGTCGTGCTACCTCCTGAACAAATCAAACCTGTCATCAAAATGGCTGAGAATGCATACAGAAAAAACACAGAAGTGTACAGACAAAATCAAAAATAGTCTGACAGACTTGCTAAAAAAAAGATTGAGCTTGTTTCTCAACATAGCATGGAATGTCCTGCAAAGAAATGCCAAGTGCAGAGACATGTAGTAAAAACATTCACAAACATTAGCTTGCACTTCACACTGCAACATTGCAGCCAATCTTTCTGAGGAATTACATTTTTAAAAACCATATAGCATCTCAGACCCAAGGGAGGTAACTCATTGTACTTGCTTTCACTCATGAGCGCGAAGGAGTGAACCATCTACTTTTCTTGGTATATAGGATCTTTGATTTGAGTATGTGAAGATATATTCACTTTATCTAGTTTCAAATGCACTTTACAATGGAATATCATCCTGAGAAAAATGTATATTTTTGATAGAAATGAACAGCAGATGGTGAAACTTTCATGCATTCCCTAATGTTTCTCTTTGTAATAACATAATACTTTCACTGCTACTCATTTCAGTTAGTGTTTGGTTTGTTGATGGAATGGTAGGTTGGTTGAATGGATGGACAGATGTGTAAAAATATTAAGTTGTATCAGATCAGTTGTGAAAAAGAACATACTATAGAGTGGCTTGCAAGTTACATAGATAACACCTAGTTATATTTTGATTGGAAGAAAGTGTTAAGACTTCTTCACTACCCATTACACAATCAATGTGTGGAATACCATTGTTAAGATGAAATCATCAAAGTTATATAGTCAACCTTGAAGTCAGAGTTTAATGGATCCTCTCAGGGCAGCTGTTACATTAAAAAAACAAAATGGGGAAAAATATAAGCCTCTTTGGTACAGTTGATACTGGAAGAGCTGAATTATTTATTTTACATTTCCACAAAATGGAATGATTCACTATGGTGGATGACAGGATGATGATAAATCAATTCCATCCATAAATTAAATTCCATTTTGGACAACTTTCAGGCAACTCCCAATAAGGACCATTTTCAGACCTATACCACTAGGAAAGAGCATGGAGTGCAAGCTTTGTCTCAAGGATTTGAGGACATCACAGGATGAAGGGCTGCATCTACCTTGGCTGAAATGGTATGGACGTGCCGAGATCACTGAGGAGAACACGTCATCTGCACTTACATTGTGCCAGTAAATTTGACTCATGCCTTCACCACAGCCATTGCATGCAAAACACTTCTAGTCAGAATGAGATGTTGACTCCCGGGGATCTACGTTTAAATGAGTACACAGAAGATTCAGTCAGTTATCACAACAAGATGATTTTTTTCAGTATAATCTGTGTATAGTCATCATGAACATGGTTTGGAATGTTGCAGTCCAGCTGGACTTATTGCAGAGCTTGTCGGCTCTGATTGCCCTGCAATGAGAGAAGATTCTGAATACTGTGCATCCATTTGGGTTAAGTGCTAAGGAGACAAGTGGTGTGTTTCCAAGTGTGTAATCAGAGACTATTTTTTATAAAGACATGCATGTGGTGTGACCTCTTGGCACCAAGTGTATGCAAAATCAAGAATTCTGTGATGAGTTGCTGAGAGAGTGTGGAATAAGAAGATGCATGCTTACAGAAGTGTTATGATTCCTTCCTATTGTACATAAGGAGTGGAGGTTATTTCTTTGTGCTCTTTTGCAGCATTTATTTGTCCCTCGACTTTTTTCCTGCCGATTTTTTCCTTTTAGAATATGATTCTATTTTGAACAGAGAAGAAATTCGTTGAAACTCACTTGAAGTCATGGAAATTACTACATCAGTGAGCAGAGAGCAATGTGATTAGTGTCCTAGTGTTTGTCCTAAGAAACAGACATCTTGCAACTGTTGTGTGTTTATGAAAGTTTAGTCTGGTGAACTTTGTGTTCCTTGTTGTATGGTCTATAATGTGTCATCTCCATGGACAGAGGTGTGTGAGGCAGTGTATGCAAATTAAATCATTTTTAACTGTTGAATATGGTGTACCGCATTGATTGTGACAAATGTAGCCAGCATAACATAGAAGAATTCTACATGGGTGAGACAGAAAGACCTATGAGGAGGAGAGGGGGGAGCACCAACAGGGGTCTTCTCCTGTGGCCGAACACATGTCCAGATAGAGCAGGACTTCACGGCAGACATCTTGGTGCTGGAGCGTGAGGCGAACTGGTTCCGCAAAGGTGTGAAGGAGACCATCCACATTGTAGCCACCTAGCCAACGCTCAACAGAGAAGGGGGAGGCATGTCCTGCCAGCAGTTTGCAACTCCCTCATTCAGTCACACATCGTGAGTTCTTCTCACTGAGGCATGGACTGAACACCCTACTTCAGTCTTAGAGTGCTGAAGAAGCCAGGTGGAAGTCTTGCGGAAGCTACACAAGTTGGTGGTGTTTTTTTTAGTGCAATGTGTGAAATTTCTTTATCCTATTCAATAGAAAATGAAATGGTGGTGCTCAACGGTTGGATTTTGGCAAGTGTGTGATGAAAGCACAATCATCACAATGGATGCATCAACATAAATAGACAGTTCATGACTCTTGTCTTATGGACTGAATTGATGCTGTAAACATCCATGTTGCATGATGTGTGTTTTATATGTATTTAATGTTGACTAAAAGTGAATTTATATGAGAGTGTGAGAGAGAGAGAGAGAGAGAGAGAGAGAGAGAGAGAGAGAGAGAGAGCTCTAATGACTTCAAGCATGTATATCCTATTATATACACTATGCAAGATAGTGGGTATAGTTTTTTTGGTATATGGCCTTATTCTTCACTAACACTTCTTCCATTTAGGTGTCTATCGAGGTTTATTGATATTATCGGTTAGAACGCTGGAATGATATTCCAAGTGCGACAACGAACTTTGTATTTCTTTGGAGTGACAATACAGCAGTTTAATAATGACGGGTTTGTTCATGAAAATGACATATTTTAATCTCTTATTTTATTGGTTTGGATGCATTTGTAAAAATATGAACTGTTGGCATGATTTCTCTTGCAATAACTAGATTCTTCCACGTTTTGTGTATTTAGCATTTGCTCACACACATCAGGTATGGATGCAGGTTGTTCTATACCATTTTAAGACTCATGTCTTGTGAGAAAACTCACTGTATTTATTCAAATGTTAGTATAATTTGTAATCAGATTGTAATCTTTGAATGATAAGAATGATGTATGTCACAGTTGTTGCTGATAAGAATGTTTCTGTTAATCATATATTATGCACTGTATCATGAATGATATCTCTTCTCTTCATCCACCGGTAAATGGCACATCCCATTAAATTAAAAGTTCCATTCTAAACACAACATGCACTTATGTTATTCAGCAATACCTTTACTGGTTTGTACAGTAAAAGGTTGGAGATGTGGCAGATGGCCAAAGTTCATCCTAAGCGTATCTTGATAAGCCTAATGTGATTGTGTCTCTTCTTGGAGAAAAAAAATATCATTTTTGTTGACTGCTGTACAAATCTGTACAGCAATTTTAATGTAAGTTCTCATTGTATGCTTCCCAATTTTGTCCATGGAATGGACAATGGATGCAATAACATCAGACACACGTGCCATACAAGATGATTGTCTCAGTCCTTGTCATATATGATGATGTCTTTGCTGCTACATTCCCTGACAGGGTTTCCTGCTGATCTGTGGGCATGGTGATGACTGAAAGTTCTTGGTATGAGTGGATGAACTGGATCATACGTCTTAGGGCAGCTGGGTAAGACTGAAACAGCAAATAAGTTGATTTTTACCGGTGCTCTGTAATGGTGGTATGAAATATAACTTTCAAGCTGTTGTTTGGTTAATTTTCATGTAAGGTATGCTTAAAAGAAAGTTTGTCAATGGTTATTTATTTGTAGATTCTCTAAACCTGTGTTAAGTAGTAATCTAGTTTTTTTTAATTTCAGGCTCACTTCAACTAAACATAAGATCAACTTGTGGTCTGTTTTTGACTCACATGCAAAGCAAAAGTGAGTCTATGTACTCAGCCGTGTCGTCCGTCCGTCCGTCCGTCCGGGCGTCCGTCCGGGCGTCCGGGCGTCCGGGCGTCCGTCCGGGCGTAAAAAACTTAAACGTTGGATTTTTCTCGGAGACTATTAAGTCTATCAACACCAAATGTGGCATGATGGTGTATGATGACAAGACCTCCAAAAACATACATAGTGACTTGACCTTGCTTCAAGGTCAAGGTCACAGGAGCCATAAATGTGGTCTCAAAAACAGTCATTTTTCACATTTTCCCAATTTTCTCCCACGTTATTGAGAATGGCGACCTTAGCTACAAGTGGTATATAGGTCAAAGCAAGCCCTATCTTTTGATACCAGTTTGGTTGACCTTGCTTGAAGGTCAAGGTCACAGGAGCTCTTCAAAGTTGGATTGTATACATATTTTGAAGTGACCTTGACCCTGAACTATGGAAGATAACTGTTTCAAACTTACTAATTATGTGGGGCACATGTTATACTTTCATCATGAGACACATTTAGTCACATATCATCAAGGTCAAGGTCACTTTGACCCTTATGAAATGTGACCAAAATGGGGTAGTGAACCACTAAAAGTGACTATATCTCATGGTAGAAAGTGTCAATAAGCACCATTGTGCTTCCTATGTCTTGAATTAACAGCTTTGTGTTGCATGACCTTGGATGACCTTGACCTTGGGTCAAGGTCACATGTATTTTGGTAGGAAAAATGTGTAAAGCATTTCTTTGTGTATGATGTCATTGGTAGGTTTAGTTGTTTGACCTTGACCTTGAAGGTCACCTGAAGGTCAAGGTCATATTAAGGTCAAGGTCAAGCATGTGAGTTGTATGGGCTTTGCCCTTCTTGTTTTAAATTCAATAGAACATACTTTTAAACTTGAATGTTAATACAGATAATATTCACAGTTTGATGTAGTTAGTAAGGTTTTTATGTTAGAAGGAATCACTGTAATGAGCACAATAATTGAAAATATCTAGGAGAAACTGGTTCCTTTGCACCTTTTTGTAGGACACTTGGTAGACTTTAGGCACAAAGGTTTTAAGAGAGTAACTGATGCTCACTTGAATGTGATTGGTGCTATAGAAAACGGCATCGCCTAGACTTCAATCATACAATAAGCCTTTTTGATAAACAATGTATGGAAAAACATATCTTGTTCCTTCCATAAGATGTCTATAGAATGCATATAGATTTTTGCACAGATTTACTCTGTTGAATGGATGTATATTACACAGCATGTTTTCTACTCATATATCTGTTTGCTTGAATAAAGAATGGTACTTCTTTTTGTTGATTTGTATCTTTTCATTACATAATTTGCTAATTAACTATCTAATGAATGAAAAGATATTTAAATAAACCCAGATTCCTCCCGTCCCAGGAATAGAACCATGGCACTGCGCCTCGCACATAGTCCAACCCCAAAGCATGCTCGCCTATCTCTGCCTGTCAAAAAACATGGTTTCAACAAGCAAGTAGAGGCTGAGGGGCTGACCATGATGATGTGTGAGGCGCAGTGCCGTGATTCTACCACAGCCTCTACTTGCTTGTTGAAACCATGTTTTTTGACAGGCGGAGATAAGCGAGCAGGCATTGGGGTTGGACGATAAGCGAGGCGCAATGCCATGGTTCTATCCAAAGCAAAAAGAAAAAGTATTTACAGGGACTTCCCTTCCAACTTATCTATAATGAATGAATAAATAATGTGTCCTTTATTGGAATAGATAGGTATGTACAACTCAGGTTGCCATCAAACAGTGCTCAGTGTATTGAACGAACTTTTCTCATGCAAGGGGGATATCTGTGGGTTGGGGGGTAGGAATAAACCCATCCTGTCTCCCTATCTGTAACAAGCAGATAACTAGGGAAATTGAGGATTGAACTGCTCGTGGCCTTACCGGCTCTTGTGATTTGCATGGCCGATGTAGCCTTTGGGGGCAGATGGGCAGTAAAACCTCTTGGTCAATTATTAAGAAATCCTGCATGGGAGATCCATGTGGGTTGGAGATGGGAATAGACACACCCTGCCTCCCTATTTTATAACCGATAAATGACTAGATAAATTGAGACTTGACTTTCTCTTACTCTAACCAGCCCAAGTGGTTTTTTGAAGAACAGCATGGAAGAGAGATACCAAATGAAATTGGCATAGAATGAGCCCCTTGCCGAACACCTGGCCTCACAAGGATATAGGGCTACAGTTTTCACAGCTGAAATTGAAGCACGGGGATTTGTTGGGTACTCGGCTCACGATGTCTGCAGGCAGCTGGGTCTCCCCAAGAGATGACCACAAACTTCCTGAAGGCCACGGCAGAGGCAGCAGAGATGGCATCCCGCTGAATCAGGTTGAAGACGAATACTGGGGAACGGGACTTCACAGAGGGCACCTAGGGGACAGTCCGTGGCATATGAGAAACTAGTTCATGAGCTTAGGTGATTTCCAGCCTGCACTTAGGCTCCCTCTGTGGGTTCGGGGTAAGAATTGATTCACCGCGTCTCCCTACACGATTCGTAAGAGGTGAATAACTAGGGACACCGTGACTTGATTAGCGTTTACTTCAAACTGTTCTAAAGATGTTCGTGCTTAATGGCCTTACATAGCCTACAAAGGCTTTACTTACTGCCCATCGACCCTAGCAGGGTATGGGCCACCAACCACAGGTCTCCACAGTCCTCTGTCCTGGGCCATCCTCTCTAGCTGGTTCCAGGTGTAGCCCATCCTAGCGGTGTCAGCCTGAAGGTCACGCCGCCAGGTGTTTCTTGGACGGCCTCTCTTCCGCCTGCCTGGTGATGTTGGTAGGCGGTTTTTGTAGGGTGTGCCCTTTCCAGCCCCATCGTCTCTTCCTGATTTCTTTTTCTGCAGGAAGTTGGCAGGTCCTTTCCCATAGGTTGGCATTGCTGATGGTGTCGGGCCAGCGGATACGAAGAATCCTTCTGCGGCAGCTGTTGATAAAGATCTGGACTTTCCTGATGGTGGTCTTTGTTGTCCTCCAGGTCTCCGCTCCATACAGCAAGACCGACTTGACGTTGGAGTTGAACAATCGGATCTTTGTGGTCAAAGACAGCTCTCTGGAAGTCCAGATGTTCTTGAGCTGGATGAAGGCGGCTCTTGCTTTGCCGATCCTTGCCTTGACATCCGCATCTGTGCCTCCCTCCTGGTTGATGATGCTACCCAGGTAGGTGAAGGACTGAACTTCTTCCAGGGGACTTCCATTTAGGTTGACTGGTTCGGTACTGGTGGAGTTGGTCTTCAGGATCTTAGTCTTGTCCTTGAGGCCAACCTGTGTCGATGTTGCTGCCAGGATGTCTGTCTTCTCCTGCATCTGCTGTCGGCTATGGGAGAGGAGAGCGAGGTCGTCGACAAAATCCAGATCGTCAAGCTGGGTCCCCAGGGTCCACTGGATTCTGTTCCTTCTTTCGCTGGTGGATTCCTTCATAACCCAATCGATGGCGAGAAGGAAGAGGAATGGTGACAACAAGCATCCTTGTCGGACTCCGGTTCGCACCTGGAAGCTGTCTGTAAGCTGCCCTCCATGGATAACTCTGCATGACATGCCTTCGTAGGAGTTCCGTATGAGGTTGACCATCTTGGCGGGGATGCCATAGTGCCAAAGGAGCTTCGAGAGAGTCTCTCGATCCACACTATCAAACACCTTCTCATAGTCGACGACGTTGATGTACAACGGCGAGTTCCACTCCAGGGACTGCTCGACTATGATGCGTAGGGTTGCAATCTGGTCCGTGCAGGATCTATTCTGCCGGAAGCCTGCCTGCTCGTCTCGCAGCTGTGGATCGACGGTGTCCTTCATCCTCTCCAAGAGGACCCGATTGAAGACCTTGTCAACCACAGATAGGAGTGTGATTCCTCTGTAGTTGTCACAGTTGCTGAGGGCACCTTTCTTGGGAAGCTTGATCCAGTCTGCTGGTACGTCTTCTTCTTCCCAGATTCTCTCGAAGAGTGGGTACAGCATCTCTACTGACGCATCCAGGTCTGCTTTCAGTGCCTCTGCTGGAATGTCGTCAGGACCCGCCGCTTTCCCGTTTTTCATCAGGGTGATGGCCTTCTGGATCTCTTCTCTGGTCGGCTTCTCGCAGCTGATCGGGAGATCCGTGTCTGCTGGTTCGATGGTTGGTGGGTTCGGGGGTGCAGGTCTATTCAGGAGTTTCTCAAAGTGTTCGGCCCATCTGTTCAGCTGCTGGTCTATGCTGTTGATGGTGTTCCTCTGCTTGTCTTTGACGGGTCTTTCTGGCCTGCTGAACTTCCCGGAGAGTCGCTTGATGATATCATACAGCTGTTTTATGTTGCCGCTGAACGCTGCCTGCTCCGCATCGGCCGCCAGCCTGTCCATGTACTCTCTTTTAACCTTCCTGATGTTCTTCACTTCTCTGTGGGCTTCTGCGTATTCTCTTTGTGCCTTGGCCTTTGCTGTTCTTGTTCTGCTGTTGATGACATCTGCCTTCTTCTTCTTCCTATCTTCTATGTTGGTCAAGGTCTCTGCTGTGATCCAATCCTTCTGTCGGTGTTCTTTGGACCCACTACGTCCTGGCAAGATGATCTTAGTGATTCTTTCACTTTCTGCCACCTGTTGACTACACTGTCTTCATTCTCTTCTAAAAGTTCCTGAAGCGCTTCAAACCTGTTCTTTAGCGCCAGATTAAACTCTTCCTTTGTCTTGGGGTATTTCAGGAGTCCGATGTTGTACTTGACTCTTCTGTCTGACGCGTCGGTCTGGTTCCTCTTAAGCTTCAACTTCAGTCTGGCCACCACCAGGTGGTGGTCAGACGCCACGTCTGCTCCTCTTCTCACTCTGACGTCCTGCAGGGATCTTCTGAATTTCTTGTTAATGCAGACGTGGTCAATCTGGTTCTCTGTCAAGTTGTCCGGTGATATCCATGTACTTTTGTGGATCCGCTTATGAGGAAAGATGCTGCCTCCGATGACCAGGTTGTTGAGTGCACACATATCCGCAAACCTCTCCCCATTCTCGTTCATTTCTCCCAGAGCCTGGGTGCCCATGACTTGTTCATATCCGGTATTGTCTGACCCAATCTTGGCGTTGACATCTCCCATGAGGATGGTGACGTCCTTGTCCGGGAAGGTTTCGAGGATCTTCTGCAGTCTGCCGTAGAACTGGTCCTTGGTTTCCTCTTCCTCACTGTCGTTTGTTGGCGCGTAGCATTGGACGATGTTTATCTTGATCATCCTC
The DNA here is from genome assembly GCA_034096865.1 of Theodoxus fluviatilis. Lineage (NCBI taxonomy): Eukaryota > Metazoa > Mollusca > Gastropoda > Cycloneritida > Neritidae > Theodoxus > Theodoxus fluviatilis. The sequence goes on from JAWQFJ010000024.1 coordinate 150,108, forward strand.
TTTTTTTGTACAGAAGGATGCTGTGATGATCCTGGGGCCGTGTGCCTCCCATCCAATCAGTGCCCTCTGTCCCTGCTTGGACAGCATGAATCCTACTCCCTGTGTGTGGGGTGTGTCGCTCTCTTCATGCCCGGAGTACAACAACAGCTCTCCTGTCATCAGTCGTCTCTGTCCAGCTTGGGTCCACCGCGTCTCGCTGATACCTAACACGGTCAAGTTGTTGTTCCTCATCTCTGTGGCTACCTGTGCCGTCTTTCCTGACTCGTACATGGTCCTAACATTCCATGTGCCGATGGTGGTTCTCCTGGTTGACAGAAGGGTAGTCGGCTTTGCGGCTTCCTCTAGGCTTTCACCACACAGCGTCATGGGTCTGCGCGATGAAGAACCTTCCTCTCCCAGTCCCAGGAAAAAGATGTCTGTTTCTTCTGCTTTTGGTGTTTTTGTAGCGAAGGGGATCTGTTGATTTGGCTGTCTTTCCTCCGGAACTTCAATGACAAGTTCATGCTTTTGCCCCAACGGTGGTTGACCTCGCCTGTGTAACGCGTGTACACGGACGCTCCTCCCTTGAGTTACTGAGGGTTCTCGGCCGGCACTTATTTTGGGGAGTGCACGGATGTGGTAACTCCACAGCATCACGCTCCTGGCACTTTTCCCCATCCTGCTTGCTCTCCAAAACTTGGGAGCGCGTTTTTTTACCAACTCTTGTTTCGACTGCATGCCGACGACCGGGCTTTAGGCATATCCGCTACATACAATCATCCAAGGTTACGACGACCATGTTTTGCATTCGACGGGGTCCTGTGTGCTTAGGTTATAACAGGCTTGTTCAGGCGCAGCATGTTCCCGGATAGGCCAACGTCTGTGGTGGATCCTCTTTCACGCCATCAAAACGCGGCCGTCTAACGCACCGCCTCGGACGCCAATTCTGTTCCGTAACCCACATATCACCCCCCACCCTTGACTTCTTGAAGGCATCCGTCAGATCCCCCTCTCCACTCAATTCCCTTCTCAACTCATCCCTCGCTCCGTCCACGCACGCTTCCTACATGCGTAGCCCTCTTCACATCCTTCGCAGTTGACTACGGCCGCAGCACGTCCTTACCCATTCCACCTATCATCTGGCCGTCTTCATTGCCTTCCTGGTTGCTAAGACCTCTGCTGCCTCAACCATTTCTACCTGCATCTCAGCCATCGGGTACATACATCGCCTAAGTGGCCTGTCTGATCCTTCCGGAACTTTCTACAATCGGCAGCTACTCCACGCTTGCCATAACGATTCTTCTCCGCCGTCCACGCGCTTCTCCGGCTGGGGGAGATAATCATCCCCCGCCCTGCTGCCCATAATCCCCACCTTCTCCAGTTTGCTCCAATTCTTTTGACTCTCACTCACATGACACTCACATTCCGATCCTTAAACACTCGCATTTTTTAGGAGCATATAGTTTCCGCCTCTACGACAGCACAACAAGGCCTCTCGGATGAACAATTTCACCTGCTCGGCCGCGGGAGATCCTCCGCTTTCCTCCATTACATCCGGTGCACCTCCAGTGTCTCAGCCTTGCAGTGATTATACACCCCTCGCTCTATGACCGCGGGGGGCTGTTGGGGCTCGCCTTTCTATTTGGGCGTGGCACGGACTGCTTGGACGGAAGCTGTCCGCGCTATGGCCCTTGTATCACCCAAATGGAGCAGAACTCGCTCGCTTCTCTCCTTACCATATTAAAAGGAGTCACAACTGCAGCTTTCAGTTACCAGAACTGAGGCTCGGCTGTGGCCATTCGCAAACGCAGACACGTTTTACTTTTTAATATTCTCTGCTTGCCCATGGATGTCAAATGATGGCGGCCAACATAAATAGGGAGGGGGGAAGTGGGGAATAGGGAGGAGAGACCTAATCCCAATTATTAAAAAAATGGTGACGCCTCAGGCAGACGCGACCAGTCAATTGGTCAGACCAGGTCCACCTGACCGCCCGTCTTGAGGAGGTCCGGGTCTGAGTGGGAGTGGTGTGTTCGGTCTACTGCTGTAGCAGCAGCTCCCCTCAACCACCAGGTTCCTTCCTCCCTCAACACGGGTCGCAGTGCACAGCCAACAGGCTGCGCTACGCGTTCACCAGGGTCCCAGTTGGTCAGGGAGAGGCAGTCCAGGTGGAGTTTCCGGTCTACCTCCTGCACACACACACACACACACACACACGCAACCCACTACCACCACCACCACGAAGAGGTTGGGATTGAACTTGGGGGGGGGGGGGGGGGTGAGCAGTGAACGAACAATCAATGCAATAATTATTTCACTGATAGCAGCAAAGCGCCCCAAAAATGTTGTGTGCGTCGAATTTCCTCTTTGAGTGAGAAGCTGCAGAACCATGTTGTCTGCGTTTTCCTCCTGTGAATTCTGAACTGAAACTACATAATGACCTGTAGGAGAAATGTATACATGTACTTGTGTTTGTGTTTTGAGAAAAGCTTTTGCAGCTGTCAAATGATATGTCCTTTACTCACCACAATACAGTTAATTATTTCTTCACTGTGTGTGTTTTTTTAACACCATATCGTTTACAATTCATAAATGATGAAATCAAAACCATATACTAAATGCTCTCTCTCTCTCTCTCTCTCTCTCTCTCTCTCTCTCTCTCCCCGAGACTTACAGACTCACTTGCTCTGTCCTCTCCTGAGTGGAGCTAGAAAACAAACAAGCACACTGTGGTACAGTGGATTTGTACTTTATTCTCCAAAGTGAATGTGCCATCTAACACCAGATGCCAACCTCCTTTCCAACACATGCACTGCAAAAGCCAACTCTACCTGGACGGAACAAGCTGTGCACAACAAGCAAGTGTCCCTGAGCACACTACTCTTAACAAGTGCAAACTGCCTCTGTCCTCCTGCAACGTTTAAATGTACAGTAGGAATGAATGGGTCACAACAGAGTTTTGTTGTCGTAAATATTGAAGTAAAATTGACAAACCAGTACAATAAATACTTGTTTCAAGTAAAAACTAAATGTTTACGTTTTGGTAAGAAAACCCCCCACTGAAAAGACAACTATGAGATGCCTATTCACAAAATCCATTATTTGACATTCCTGGGTCACACATTCACTGAGAAATTCCGTTTGAGATCAAGCACTGCAAAAAAATGCAAGCCCTCTCTTCAAGAGGTTGAGATTGTCATACCATAGTTTAGAAGACTTCCTTAACTCCAATGGACCTGCTCACATTCACATTTTTATTTCAGCACCATACCCCAGACAGCCTGCCAGTTTCCACCACACCTGCTGCAATTTATGGTTTTTAAAATCTAAAAAAACAGCTGAATGTTCATAACACATAACAGCGATAATATCCAAGTCACACATTTGAAACCTTTGGTCCAATTTCATTGATCCTACTTTAACATGACCATGATTTCACACAATTTGAATTCCTTTCTTGTCTTTTTTTAATGCAAGGGTCATCCAGTTACATGAGTTTGAAAAAACATTTCCATTGATGACAATGTTCAATTTAACACCATAAACATAGTAGAAATTAAGGGAATCCACACAACAGTGCAACAAAGTATCTTTGAAGGTGAAAAAAATATGTTGATGCTACATTACCTTCTTTGCAACCAGGACAGATACATTTGTTATTTAATCTATTTCTCGATAAAATGTTCTTTTGTGACATTCAGAGGCCTAAAACATGAAAGGTCGAAGGGAATCAGGCTGAATCCTTCTTAAGTTCAGTGGAATTCTTACGGGGACACAGGACAATTTTCAAGTGAATTTTATGTTAATTTTAAGGTTCGTGGTCACAATTTGGTGTTCAAAAGCTGCCCAGTGTCAAGACTTTAAACACAGTAATCAAGTTCTAGCAGAATCGACTTCAAGCACTGCTAATTTAAAACTTCAATCACTGAAAGTTTTAACAGCTAACACTGCTGTCATAAAGGTTTAGTTCAGTTTCTTCAAAACCAAATTCCCTTCTACAAGCACAAAACACCCTACCCCCATCCCACCTACTGTGCCCAATGCAAGAAAAAGTTATTGAACATCACAACCACTGAATGTTTCAGATTCTTCAGCCAAAAGATGTGTGGGAGAAAATGCAAGTCTTAGAGCAGTCTGGCAGAAGTCTCTACAGCTGACTGGTTTTCATGTCTTCAGCTATCATCCTCATGAGTCCTCACAACCTACCTCTGAAGCATCACTGCCAGAATGTTTTGGTTACTGTGAAGAAAACTCCAGCTCAAAGATCACCATTATAAAGAGTTAGCATGACCTTTTTGAAGTATGAAGAGAAACCATTCTATATGAGAAATCACATTTGTGGACCTCCTTCAAAAGAGGTTCCTAAGAACATCCCAAACTCAGAAGCAGAAAGCCTTATCAAGAAACCCAGCAGCATTCATGGTAAATGCACATAGGCAAAATAATTTACTAGTCAAACCACATCCCAAGAAAGACCATCTAGAGCCAATGGTCACAAAAGCAAGAGAACTTCAGGGTCAAAGTCCACCAGAATAAGAGCTGAAGAACCAAAATGAAAGTGCATTGATTTAAAACTTGTTCCAACTAGTTATTTTTAAAAATGTGAAAGGCACAATGTTCAGAGCACAACACAATAGAACACGACAGAATAGCTCTGAAAGCCCAGCAGACATGGTTGCCAGCTGATGAGGGGGGCATTGAGAGGCTCAAGCTGTATGTTGCACTTGCAAGAGATAGAAATACATATATGGCACGAACCAAAGTGAACACATCACCAGCCAATACTGACATGCTACACTTGAGCAGTGGCTAGGAACATGCAAACTTAAACCAAGCCAGCATACAGGAAAACTGAGATTCCTTTTCCCAATAATTCCTCCCCAACCCTCTTGAGTTATTAAGCAAATCAGATGAAAAATAAGTTCACCATCAAACAGCAAAAGAGAATCTTTACACTTTTGTCAAAAGAACCACAAAAACCTATGTAACAGCACACATCTGAAAATACAAAAATCCTGAACTACACATTTTCTATAAACTTTTCGGCAACCCTAACTGTTAGAACAACATTAAAAATAACATTTAACATACTTTTCAGTTATAGCCCATAACTTGTGGGACATAGCAATTCTGTATCACAGGCAAACACTGATAACAATAAAATGGCTCAGCAAGAAGAAATAACATCTTTCCAAAATAGTTTGTAGTCTATGAAAACATCAAACTAATTTCTTTTATATAAGAAAAGGCAGAGATGCAAACTGAAGTTAAGTCCACTCACGACACACCAAGTTCAACTCAGATAAAAAATAAAGAAAATAAATATAACATAAACAATTTCAATCAACTATTGAATATAACATGTATGAGTTTCCGCACAGATTATCAATAATGGGAAAAAGTTCACACAAGCATGTAAATGAGCTGTTTCCAGTAATAATGACAAACACATATTTGATAGTATTATTGTCAATATAAACCCTATGTGGGGAGGCTTAATGAAGGCATTCATATCGTGTGCTATCACTTCTCTTTGAAGTTCCATTTATCTATAATTTGACCATGATCTAAGGCATAGCATTAAAAAGTAACTTGATAACTTCAGATTATATTGAACAGAATCTTCATGAGGATTTGTTCTAGCTTCTCACTGCAAAATATTCACCACTCCATTTCAATCTCATGTGTGTCTGGCACATGATCATGATAGTGAGGACATGAAATATCAGATGATAATCTTCATGTATGTCCATCAACAGATATAACATGCAGAAGCGCAAGCTATTTAAAATCTCATTGGTCAAACAAAAGATTGCATTTAAAACACATGCAGGAATAAAACACACACACACACACACACACACACACACACACACACACACACACACACACACACACACACACACACATAGCTATGCACACTTTCACTCACCCAACCCCCACCCATCACTACAATCACTCCAAACCAGACAATCCCCACCCACCCCCAATCCCATCCCCCATTCACACACAATTACACACATTCACACACACACACACACACACACACACACACACACACACACACACACACACACACACACACACAAGCGCGGGCACATGCACACACACACACACACACATTTACACATGGATGGACATGCACACACACATGCATGCCCACACACACAAACACACACATATACACACACATGCACATATACATGCACACACAGTCACACACACACACATGCATGCACACACACACACACACAAACACACATGCATGCACACAAACACACACACAAATACACACAAATACACACACACACAAACACACAAAAACACAATCACACATCTACCCACAGACTGCATATGAAAAGTTTTACTGCACGCAATGAAACTATTTTTATGGAAATGGACAGGTTATACAAACATTGACCAAAACAGCATCTCAGCTAAATATTTCTGCTAAATAGTTTTCCTGTCTTTTTTCTTTGAGAGTGGCAAAATGGGCAATAAGTGAGAAAGATGACAGCACATGAAATGTATGTCAGTATGTGTTGCCATCTCCCCTTGCTTCAATCTCCATCTAACAGAGTCTTTGGCTTGATTTTTTTCAGGTAGGATGCAAACGTATGCACAGAATATGAAATGAAATTTAAAGCAATATCTCTGTGCAGTTTAAAAAACATAATAAGAAACACACATGATGCAAGGCTCAACTACATCCTATCATATATGCACCTGCGGTGACATTAAGAGAGATCTTGTCTAATACTGGCACTACTGTAAAGTAGTACATATTTAAGAATATTCATGAGTATGGCAAGAAGCAATGAGAACAGACTATCCATGGGTACACAATGATTGATCCAAACAGATATAGTTCCTAATCATTCTCAGCAATCACATTTGTTGACTCAGAGAAATAATAACTTTATCAAAGGTAATATGGAAATGTTACACTATATATATATATATTTGACTATAATTTTTTTAAACAATAATCCCCTTCTTTCATGGACCAGATCACAGTAGGATATCTACTGTAGTTATCACAGATTACAGCATCATAAACCATCATTCATGTGTGTGTGTGAATGTATGTATGTGTGTGTGTGTGTATGTATTTTCATTTTTTACTGTGCAATTATCATGATAAACATGCTCATGGCGCGACAAGATGAAATAAAAAAGTTTTGAGGCCAGTTTTAAAGTCAACCAAGGATGGACTAGTCCTCAGACCCTCAAGACGTTGGTTCCTGAGTCTCGGTCCAACAACACTGAAGGAACGGTCACAGAAGCTCCGTAACCTTGTTTGTGGGACAGTTAAGAGTCTTTTGTTTGAGGAACGGAGACTCCTTGTGGGGTTGTGAGGTCTAAGGAGTTCTCTGAGGTAGGTTGGGGCTGCAACAGTTTCACACTTAAACACGATGGAGAGGGTCTTAAATTCCACCCGTTGATGAACTGGAAGCCAATGAAGGTCACTGAGCACAGGGGTTATGCGAGCCCACTTCGGCAGTCGTTTCACTACCCTTGCTGCAGAATTCTGAATACGCTGGTCTCTGCAATTGGCCGTTGGTTGCAGCAGTCAGCAGACTGTTGCAGTAATCAAGATGGGACAGCACAAGGGTCACCACCAGGGCTCCTGCAGTCTTTTCAGTCAGACAATCCCTGATACTCCAAATTAGATGTAGGTGCTAGTAGCCCGAGGAGATAATTTTACGAATTTGGGGGTCTGGTGACAAGTTTTGATCTAACATGACCCCGAGATATTTCCCACTTGTGGCAAATGCTGTTTGCCCCTGCTATGTTAATGTGTGTCTATGATCATTTGCCTGCTATTTTCCCTGACAATGAGAATCACTTCAGTCTTGTCTTCATTGAGTTTGAGGTGATTGGTTGAATTACATATCAATAATAATTTGTACATACTTGTAGTCATCTCTGTGAGTGTCTGTTTGTATACATATATGTCTTTCTGCAAATGTTTGCCAGCAAACATTCTTTTGGATGGAGTGAATATACCATATGAATGACAAAAAAAAATCAAATCAGCCATGTATCTTCATAGGCACAAGCTTAGGTCACTAATGATCTCTAACTATTCAGCTATACATTACATTTACACCAAAGTGTCCTCTACATAGATGGATATAATAGGAACATATTCTTTTACTGCAAAGGTGCACAAGCATCTTGATGTGTGGAGATTCTACTCTGTAAAGTTCACGTGAACTCATAGGAGCGATGACATCAGCGCTACTTAAAGCACCAGTTGCCTCATAATCAGTGAAAACAGCAAACAACATGATCTGCACACCATGATCAGCACCAGGACAACACTCACAACTCGTAACATCTGTGGAATCAGCATAGGGTAAGGTGTGCACCCCAGGAACTAATTTTCCAATGAAAAATATTCTACTGATACCACGCAGAACAGCATCCTCATGGCTGCAAGGTTACACTCTCCACTTTGAAGGACTGACAAGCAACAAGACTGCTGTTGTACATGCTATGCAGTCAAACAACCAAGCACAATAGACAAAACAAATCATCTCCAATCAGCTGTTGCAGCGACAACTCATAGTTTCAATCCAATATATCTACCAGTGTCTCAAGGTATTTCCCGATTCAGTTTTGCTACATCCTCATTATAGATATGTCTGGTCAAGAAGTCAGTGAGATATTCAGTTCTATTCACTTTGAATGATGGAGCACCTACTCATAGATACTGAACAGCTTGTCTTGTCTTCATTTTTTAGCATTAAGTGCAACCTGTTGGCACAAAATGAATCTTAACTCTTCTTTTGTCAATTTTGAGTTATTGACTGATTCTGAAAGTGCTCTGAATGTTCTTGACAGTGACAAAAACCACCTTCTCATCAGACTGTTGGTTGGCGAATTACAGACTGTCAAAGAAAATAACATCAGAATGTTTGCAAAGTTCTCCACAAGATTTACACATCAGTCTGGTAAAATCTTGCACCCACTGGGAGTTTATTTCCCTCCAGCCAATGAAACTCCACTACTCCTCAATGATGAGAAGACCTGCTCTCAAAGGATACAAGGAAATAAACATTTAATATTGGGAGATGGAGAAACGGGTGATGGAAAATATGTATTCAAGGGCTTTTTTCCATCAATAATGGATATGGTTGATGCTATAAAAGTACTTTTTTGCATGCTTCATGGTGACATTTGGAAATTCTTTGCTCTAACACTGAGATGGTTGCTTTGGGGAGCAGGTGGAATGAAAATCTCATCAGTCACAACTTACACTTCCCTTACCTATTCTGGGATGTAGCTCCAAATTGTGCAGGAGCAGTAAAAGATTCATTTTGTTGCAATAAATCACAAATGAGATGGCAAGAAGTGAAGTTGAAACCCCAGCAAAAACACAATTTCAAATCCTTGTGTCATGATTCTCCTGTATGAAAAAAATGGGAAAATTATTAAAAACTATTTCTTCAGCAGCAAACTTCCTGATACTAATTCCTCTCTGCATGAATCAAAGTATTTGATGCCCATTGATGACAACACCATCACAAACAAGGCCACCTGTTTCTAGCTGGGCCTCAAGTTGGGCATGCAAACTAAGGGATCAAGGGTACACAAAGAATCCCTCACAAAACTCAGGAAGGTGAATATACTCCCTCAGTGCACGCAAAGCAGTTTGTCAAGTCCTTTCTGTTCCACACTGGAGATGATGGAAAATTTTGTCTTCAGTCATACCACATTTTTCATTTTGTTACACATATGCATTTGCACAAGCACCTAACAATGAACACTTTGGTGTGTCAGTGCAATCCCAACAACAATGCCTATGCATATATGTGTGAGTGTGACCAATCTGCATAAATATACATTCTCAGAACTGTTCATGCATTTATCTCAAGTGTGCATCTGGGACTGTGCACAAATTTGTGATTCTACAAGTCAGCAAATGCCCATGTGTGTTTTTCAAGAATAATGCCATAGGCAGATTTGCCTCCTGCCATCTTTAGAAGAAAAAAAAACACAGTCAGCCAACTTGTGGTATCCTTGGTGACTAAGACATCTCTAAATCAGGCATTCCAGTGGTTCTTGGCTCGGTGATCTACAGGGGTTATGGCCACCAGAATCTCAGAATCCCTGGAGACCTTTACATATTCACAATACTGCCTTTGTTGTGCTTGGTTTGAAAAGACCAATGTCTGGTCCAGACTGCCTGCTGTGAAAAGCTGTTCATCATAACTGCCACTAAGCAACATTAGGCTCGCTCTGCAAAAAATCACCTTAGAAGTTAATCATATTTTCATGCTCACATTGTTCCGGCATTGCTGAATTATTTGGGAGTCAAAGGATGGTTTCTTCTTCAGAACACTGAAAATTAGACAAAAGATTTGATCAGTACTTGTCAGTACATAAGCTTAATGGGTCATGAAAAGCCAATTTTTCTATCAGTAACTTTACATTGACAGTTGTGTACATGCCATTAATCAGTCTATCAGCAGACTGCTTTGCTATGCTGATCTATCAAAGATGATGAACTAATTGGTGATTTACAAAAACTTCTGTGCAGTGTTTTTGAATAGGCCCACACATACACTGCTTGGCAAGCACTGAGCACCCATGAGGCATTTCATGGAAACAATACACTCATTGATGCCTAGAACAGGAAAGCCCAGGAAAACTGTGGAATGACTGGTTTCTTCTTCACAATTTCTTTGCCATTGTTATGAGAATGTAATTATTGAAAAAGACCAACAAGGCTGGCAACAAACACCCAAAAGGGGAGAAAAAGTAAGTTACGTGTCATTTCTTACAACATGAACAATCACTGGCAACCCTGCCACAAGATGTGCAGTTTCTCTAAGGTAAGACTTGACAATCATCAATTGGTCTTTACCGCCTGGTTGATCAATGGAAACCTATACAACTACCCATTTCATCTCATGGTAGATTCACTCCTCAGTTCCTACTGCTGGGCAGAGGGGTCTCTGTGGCGTAGCTGTTCAAGATGTTGCAGGTGAGGTCACACAGTGCTTGGGAGAGACTGGGCTTCATCTGGGGCCATTGTACATCCTGCTGTGACATCTCGTACATGGAGGGGGAGGGTATGACCACCTGGTGAGTCAGATGGCCTAGAAGATGGTGCAGCAGCTGCATCCTTAGTGGGCTGTGCTCTGGCTGCAGTTTCATCACCACCCGCAGCAGGTATTCAAACAGGGTCCGAGTGCTCTGGAAGAATGAATGATTTGGAGCTGTAGAGACAGAATAGAAAGAGGCAGACCAAAACCAAACCCCCCAAAACCCACAAAACCCCACAAAAGTCAATCAATGCACCAAGAGCTCAAGTTTAGAGAGGACTCCTGGGCTCAAGAAAACAGGAGTGTGTAAGGAGCTTCAGGGACAGACGGTTCCGAGATAAAAAGAAATAAACTTGTTTCCAAAGATCAAAATCACAGAAGCCAAGAAAAATGTTTGTATTTACCGATTTGGGAGACTACAATGCTTAGCACATCTACAATGATTTGTAATGGTCTACTTGGTTGTCATTAGGGTGTCTCATGTATGTCTGTGTCTAGTTGTCTATCTATACATGTCTCAGTTTCATTCAAATCAAATAGTCTACACAGTGTGAGCAGCCAGATTCACCCCAACCCACCAGAATGCTACAGCCCGTTAACTTTCAAGACCTGCCCAAGCAACACTCACACTTAGCTTGACCAATGCAGCACTAGGGAGCAAGAGGAACTATGAAGAGGAGTCTTGCAGATTTGGGGTTGGAGAAACACAGAGGTATGCTTTGTCATCTCACACACACCACATGGTGACTGGACGTCTTACCTTCTCTATCTTGAGCAAAGCAGTCTTAGGATCCTTGACATGTTGCACCATGGCATTCAACTCCTGGGCTATCAGCACTGGCTCCTGCAAGAAGCCCAGCTCACCATCAAAGGGTGCTCTCTCTCTCTCTCTCTCTCTTGAAATACAGTGGGTCTTTACTTACTCACAAAATTATAGTGGGGGATAAAATCTAAATGGAGTAGTTAATTTGATACAAAAAAGGGGAAAGGGTCTTAGGACAAGGTCAGGACTACTATTAGTGCTGCATCAGACTGACAGAAGAGGAATACATGCCACTGATTACTGAAGACAGACTCAGTGCAGAGCCTCTGAATACTCTCACAAATGTGTACAGCATGCTCACATCATTTATTATTACAGAAAATTTTGGGGGAATAGGATTATTTATAGAATTTCTTACATCTCAATTAAATGTCAATTTACCTTTTCTTAACTTTGTAGTGCTTACGTAACTCAGCAACATAAGGGAACTGAAACTCTTACCTTGAGTTGGTCAAACCAATCCCACATCACTCTGCTAACCAGCTCAGGCCTCTGTTCATGAGCCAGTCTGTTCCAGGCAAGATCAGTGTCATTCAGTTCTTCCTGAAACAGAAATCCTGGCATTAAGCAGCTGACTATTTTTCTGGTAACATTTTCAGCCTGAAACATTATTCCTCTTTAAGGAACACATTGACCATAAAGTACTATTTCTGACGCCCAAGAGTTATCTTTTTGGTCATCTGCTCAGTGCATCTGTGAAAAGGCTTATTCAAATAGTTGCCTGTATTACTTGGACTCATTAACTTGATTAAGTAAGAAGTAACATGTGAACTGTCAAATCAGTCACAGCAAATTAGGTTCAACAAGAGTCCCCATTGCTGCCTTTTGAAAGACAAGCTGCATGCCTTCCTAACATCTACCTCAGGTCTACTATTTTCAGCCTTAGCCAAGCCCACCAGCCCATTTTAAACCTAATTCCAGCATACATCTCGTCTAACTCCATCTCTTCGTTTACCTCTCTTGTACAACCAACCAACATTCAACTTACCTTAATATACACCTGTAGCTTACCTACCTGCACCTCTACTTCCCACCTACTTCCAACCTCATTCCATTTTTTTCCAGCCCACTTTCAACCCCCTTCCACTTGCAATCTACCTCCAACTCACTTCCATCTTCTTTCCTGCCCAAGGTCCCCAAACTTGTTCAGTCCCTCCACTGCAGAATTTGGCACTATGCTAGGAACAGCTTCCCTTTCCAAGCAATCTCTAGTCTTCCATCAGCATACTCCCATCTTACCTCCAGCTTCTGGGCTTCACCCATGGAGCCACCCATGGAGTCAGGGGATACCATGGCCTCCACCACTGTGTCTGCGGAGAAGGTGCCCAGGAAGGACTTCAGAGAGGAGAAGTTGGCATCACCATTCTGTGTCCCAGCTTCCACACCCTCCCCAACAGCAGCATCAGTGCAGCTGATAAAAGAGGCCCTCTTGGAAGACTCTGCATCCATGTCATTGTCCAGCTCCTGGGGCTGTTCCCCATTCATTCCATTGACTTCCTTATCATGTTCTCCCTGTTTGGGGTGTTCATTCTTCCCATCAGCTGTACCAGTTTTGTCGCTCTTTCTTGATGCTGCAGAGAGGAGAAACCTAGAAGACTTCTTCCTTACACTTTTCTTGGTCACTGAAGCTTCCACAGCCTCTCCTTCAGGTAAGGAAGCTTTGCCATTGCTGTGAGAGGTCTCAATGGAATCAGACTCCTCATCAGCAAGTTCAGTCAAGTATGGTGTTGATCCCTCCTTGGAAAAGCTGTTCTTGCCCCTGGATTTTCGAATGGCTGGGACAGGTGCAGGATCACCCAGCAAGGTGGGCAGGGAGGCTGACTTCTCCTGAGTGTCCAAAACATCAGGGCCTTCATAAACAGAGGAGGACCTCAGGTTTGCTGCACTGCGGACTCGAGCCAGAGCCTGTCCCTTATTTGCCATTTCCAGTAAACGCTCGCAGCAGATGTATACAATCTGCAAGAATGTTACTGCATCAGTGAGGCATCAAAGCTACAAACACATACCCTACATCAAGAAGAAATCTATGCATACATCCATAGTCATAGATGTTTATTTTTTTAATGATAGTAAACTTGAACTCTTTTTTTCTAGTCATGATTTCTGTGCTCTCTCTCTTTCTCTCTCTCTCTCTCTCTCTCTCTCTCTCTCTCTCTCCCTCCCTCCCTCCCTCCCTCCCTCCCTCCCTCCCTCCCTCCCTCCCTCCCTCCCTCCCTCCCTCCCTCCCTCCCTCCCTCCCTCCCTCCCTCCTCTCTCTCTCTCTCTCTCTCTCTCTCTCTCTCTCTCTCTCTCTCTCTCTCTCTCTCTCTTTCCTTCCCCTACTCATTCCCATATAACTGAAATTGTCAACATTTCAATTATCACAGCCCTATACATAAATCCTAGGACCATTAACAGCCATCAAAAACACAGTGATGAATGCTGATCCAATAGACAAAGCAAATTCATGCCAAGACATGACAAAAAACAAGAAAGACAACACTGAACCTCAACAGTAAGCTACCTTGGGAATGAACTTCAGTTTTCGACCCTCAAAGCCATGTAGAAGAAGTTTCTGTCGAGCCAAGAACTGTTTCAATGAAAATTCATGGAAGTTTTCCTTCCTGAGGAAAAAAAAATCATTTTCACTTTTTCAGCAAACAGGGTTTTCACATGACACATTTCATCACTGGCTGAAATAAACTCTAGCACATTAGAGTTATTAGCCTAAAGCATCTTTGCAAAACATACATAAAACATTCAGGAAAATCACTTGGACTAAGCAATATTACAATTATATAGCTGGACACTTGACTGAGTTAGAAAGCCCTTCTCTAGAAAATGTTTAAACAGCTGGGACATCATCACAACATGCACATGGCATGTCATGAGTAACATATCTACCACTACCACGCCGCCACCACCACCATCCATTTTATTGGACTACACTGCTCGCAGAAAGAGCACACAGGCTGATGACCAAACATTCCTGCAGTAATTTGACAGAGACAAGACTGTAGTTCTCTCAGGAGCACTGTGCCTGCAAGAACACACACCTGGCAGGAAAAATGACTCGGAATGGGGTGAGGAACTTCTCAAACTGGTAGACTGTCTCCATCTGCTGACTGGTCTGGATGGAGCCAGGCCTGCAACACAAGAGTGCCTCCAGTGAGTAAAGGGCAGCACCTCCACTGCATCACGTGACCTGGCTGTACACTGCAGTGCCAGTCACAGACTCAAAAGACTATGTGGCCCACTTAATTGGTAGATAGTCATCATGTCAAAATCAGCACCACCATTGCCTTCATAAGCCAAACCATCCCCATGGTCATTGTCATCATCATCATCATCATCATCGTCATCATCATCGTCATCATCATCATCATCATCATCATCGTCATCATCATCGTCATCATCATCATCATCATCATCATCATCATCATCATCATCATCATCATCATCGTCGTCGTCATCATCATCGTCATCATCATTGTCATCATCATCGTTGTCGTCGTCATTGTCGTCGTCGTCATCATCGTTGTCGTCGTCATCATCGTTGTCGTCGTCATCATCGTTGTCGTCGTCATCGTCGTCATCATCATCACCACCATAATCAAATACCACAGTAAACACCACCACCACCATTATGAACGTCGTCATCACGTTCATCATCAAGTCACATTTTCATTGTATTTATCATTACTACACATTCATCTTCTCATATCATTATCATCATCATCATCATCATCATCAATTACCAAAGTATACACCACCACCACCAGTATCAACATCATCAATAAATTGATCATCACATCACATTATCATTGTATTTATCATTACTAAATCATCATCATCTACAAATATAACCATCATCATCATCATCATCATCATCATCATCATCATCATCATCACCACATCATATCATTATCATCAATTCCACACACAAGACACTAATTCAAGTTACTGTGAAGATTTTGAGGAAGTGGACATTAGAACTGCATGCAACTATCCACTACAGAGGAGCCTGCACTCCAACGGGGATGCCTGACCGCTGAGCCACACAGTCACCAGTTTCATGCTGGAGTGCCACTCCTTCCTTGAAGACAGCATGGCATGTCTGCAAGGCAACACTGCTGCATGAACTGGAGGACTGTGCATGGCACATGTTTTCCCTCCAACTTACCAGTAGACAAACCAGTGATATACGACCTTCTGACCTCGAAAAAGGAAATTGCAAATTTCATACCCACACGTGCCTGCCTGCAACGGCCAATCTGATTGGTCGAGACATGGCGCTAGGGACGCCGCGAGCAAAGGGAGGCAACTCCCAGTGCGCCGCGTCACCACTCGCCAGTATAAATAGTGCAGACAGAGCACGTTCCATCTCTTTGACTTTTTTCGCTGGCACAGGAGTCATGTGCTGGGATTACCTCGGGTCACTTGTGTGATTTAAGGAGTTGCCGTTCCTTCGCTGGAGCTTGAGGGAAGTACTGCGGCGTGCCGCTGTTGGCGTCTATTGGCGCTTGTTGTGTTACGTTTGAATTGTTCGCCTGGTAAATTTGAGCGCTCGCCCCGCTGTTCTGTTGAGTTGGCGTGTCGTTGCTTTATCAGGCTAGGTCGGCTTGCTCGCGTGTTCGCTACTTTGCTTGCCGTCGCGTTCGTTTTGTGTAGTGGTGGTTGTTCGCTCTTTCGGCGTCGGGGTTTTCTCTACGAAAACACCGGGCGCCTGTCATGGCGGATATTCCCCACGTGGGTCGTGAGCGAGACAATGGAGTCGACACTGCTGGGGCAGCAAGGTCGGGGGCGGGGGGGGGGAGTACGCGTTTATTACGAACGCGTGCTCCTACTCGTCTTTCTGCCTCGCCGTCCATGCGTAGGTCGGCTTCGTGTTTGTTCGCCTGGTAAATTGAGTGCTCGCCCCGCTGTTCTAAACTGTTGAGATGGCGTGTCGTTTATCAGGCTTGCGTCGACTGGCTTAGTGTTTGTTGCTTTGCTGGTCAGCGCGTTTGCTTTGTGGTTGTGTGTCCGACCTGCCTCGGCGTCGGTGTTTACACCGTGTGCCTGTCAATGTCATGGCGGAACTTTCCCACGCGGTTCGTGTGCGGGACAATGGAGTCGACACGACGTGGGTAGCGAGGTCAGGGGCTGAGGCAGAGAGGGGAGTACGCGCTCACTACGACCGCGTGCTCTCTACTCGTCTTCTGCTCCGTCGTCTACATGTCGGTATGCTTTGTGTGCGGCCGCGTCTTTGCCTGTGCGGCAGGTATAGCGGCGGATGTTCTAGTTCGCACACTGCTGTTGCGGTTTCCGTCATTGTTCGCTTTTAGCTTATGACGTCGGTGGCGTTGCTACCGGATTCGTTATTGGCGCCCTGTACAACGCTGTTTCGTGTGCGAGGAATGGCGTTTTCTCTGTGGTGACAGCAAATTTGGGAATGAAGGTGTTCTCGAGTCTGACGAACGCATGCTCTGCTTGCACTCCTGCTTCGTTCCACGCATCGGTAGGGTGATTAACTGCGTGCCGCTGGGTGTCAGTGTGAACGCTTGTGTGTGCGTTTGGGTATTGGGCGCTGGCACGTTGGGGGGAGGAAGGAATTCTCGCTCTTTATGAGTAGTGTTTCTGCTTTCATTTCTTCTCTTGCGTTCACGTGTCGGTGTTTGGCGTGCTTCCGCGGCGTTTCCTGTTTTGCATAGGTGGCGCTGCGGAGTTCGGTCTTCGCACGTTTTTGTTGTTAATGCCCACCACGCGGTCTGCTTAGACGGTAGACTCTGTGCCTGGGTCTGCAGTTGCGCTCTCTGCTGGTGTGGTAGGGGTGGGGTGGGGTTTCTAGCCCGCCCCCTCCCCTGTCCCGAGCATTTGGGAGAGGCGTTTGCTGTCTTCTCCTCTTCTGTTTCTTGCGGCGGGTCAGACCGCGGTTGTGTTTTGCTTTCAGCCCTTCGCACCACGTGTCCGGGATGTCGGGCCTGCTGGGCAGGTGGACTGCCTTGCCCAGTGTTCCGGTTCAGCTCTGCACACCACGTGTCGGCTGGTCGGATCAGCCTGGTCAGGCTGGGACCTGCCTTGCCCGGATTTGTGTTTCCTGTCCTCTGCTCCTGGACTGGTGTGCGTGCCATTCGGCTCGGCTGGAACGTTTCGTCAGCTGTGCCCTGTTTCCGCGCCCTCGGATGGTGCTGCACTGCGGCACTCTGACGACAGGCGTTCCCGCTCTCCCCACAGGTTGAGCTCAAGCGGGTACGTATTGGGGCCACGGCGGAGCGTTGATCCCGGCCATTCAGCTGACACTGTTTGGTCCGGTGAGCATGCCGCCCCCCGCCTCGGGCGGTCCCCTGTGCCCCGCCCTTGTGATTCCGAAAGGATGAACGGGGCGGCGCGGCACCCCCACCATGCTCCCGCGAGGTCGAGCTCTACGGTGGGGCCACGGCGGAGCGTTGATCCCGGCCATTCAGCTGACACTGTTTGGTCCGGTGAGCATGCCGCCCCCCGCCTCGTGCGGTCCCTTGTGCCCCGCCCTTGTGATTCCGAAAGGATGAACGGGGCGGCGCGGCACCCCCACCATGCTCCCGCGAGGTCGAGCTCTACGGTGGGGTCACGGCGGAGCGTTGATCCCGGCCATTCAGCTGACACTGTTTGGTCCGGTGAGCATGCCGCCCCCCGCCTCGGGCGGTCCCCTGTGCCCCGCCCTTGTGATTCCGAAAGGATGAACGGGGCGGCGCGGCACCCCCACCATGCTCCCGCGAGGTCGAGCTACGGTGGGGCCACGGCGGAGCGTTGATCCCGGCCATTCAGCTGACACTGTTTGGTCCGGTGAGCATGCCGCCCCCCCCCCCCCCCCCCCGCCTCGTGCGGTCTCCTGTGCCCCGCCCCTGTGCTTCCGAAAGGTCAAACTGGGCGGTGCGGCGCCCCCCACCACGCTTCAGCGAGGTCGAGCTCTACGGTGGGGCCACGGCGGAGCTTTGATCCCGGCCATTCAGCTGACACTGTTTGGTCCGGTGAGCATGCCGCCCCCCCCGCCTCGGGCGGTCCCCTGTGCCCCGCCCCTGTGATTCCGAAAGGATGAACGGGGCGGTGTGGCTTCCCCACCACGCTCACGCGAGGTTGAGCCCTACGGTGGGGCCACGGCAGAGTGTTGATCCCGGCTTTTCAGCTGACACTGTCTGGTCCGGTGAGCATGCCGCCCCCGCCTCGTGCGCTCTCCTGTGCCCTGCCCCTGTGCTTCCGAAAGGTCGACCGGGGCAGTGCGGCACCCCTACCCGCTCCCGCGAGGTCGCGCTCTGCGGTGGGGCCTCGGCAGCGTGTTGTTTTCGGCCATTCAGCTGACACTGTCTGGTCCGGTGTTCACGCCTCCCTCATTCCCGTGCGGTCTTCTGTGCCCCGCCCCTGCGCTCCCGGCAGGTCGAGCAGGGCAGAGAGGCATTCCCACCGCGCTTCTGCGGGGTCGGGCTCTGAGGTGGGGCTGCGGCAGAGCGTTGCTTCCGGACATTCAGCAGACGCTGTTTTGTCCGGTCCGCACGCCGCCCCTTCCTGTGCATGCCCATGTGCCCCACCCCCCATGCTTCTGAAAGGTTGACGGGGGCGGGGAGGCAGGCATGCGGCTGTTTTCTTCTCTGACTCCAGGGTCATCGACTGTGTTTCTCCCGGCAGGGAGGCGAGTCTAGGACGACCAGATCAGAGCCCAGCGAGTTGGCACGCTCGGTCCTCGGACTGTGGCACCACTGCGGCTGCGGAAGAGAGGTGGGACGTTGGGTCGGCAGACCAAGGTTCCTATCGCTCTGTCTGTGGACGGTTTCGGTGGGGACCGCTTGATGAGCAAGAGGTGCGGACGGTTCTCCGGTCTCGGGGGGACTGGGGACATCGGCGTTGGATCTGCTGCGGACGCATCGTCAACTCTTCCATTTTCACCAAGGTCGCCAGCAGTTGGCTATGTTGGTGAGAGGCAGGGGAGTTCGTTGGCAGGGGTACCTGGATGTTTGGTTGGGTTTACATCGCTCGTCTCGGCGTTGTGCTCAGGACACGGGAACGGTTGTCCCACTGCACAGGGTCTTGGTTTTCAACTTTTCGTTGAAGAAGTCTGACTTCCTGCCGTCGTCTTCTTTCCAGTACCTCGGCATGCAGTTCGACTCTATCTTCTCCCCTTTTCGTCCGTTCGCGGACATGTTGCGAGCGTTGTCAGAGCTACTCTCTCCCTTTCGTGGTGTGGAGTGCGCTCTCTTTCATCCTCTTCTCTGTGCTTGGCAAGATGGAGTTGATAGCTACCCTGTTGCCTTTGGCATGGGTCGCAAAACGGCCCCGTCAGAGACAGCTTGCTAGCCATTCCCGGTAAGTGGATGTGCTGGCGGATCATCTGAGGCGGAGGGGTCTTTTCTGCCTACAGAGTGGGCTGTAGTGCATCAGGAGCTCGAGGGAGTGTGGTTTCGCTTGGGCAACCGATGGTGGATCTGTTTGCCAACTGCTTCAACACGCGTTGCCGGTTCTTCTCGCCTATGCACGATCCAAAGGCTCTCGGTCGGGATGCCTTTGCTAGGTTGTGAGCGGGCATGGAAGTCTACGCTTTCCCTCCCACGCGCCTTCTTCCGAAGGTGTTGGCAGGGTCGCCTGGAGCGTTCTCCATCTCTCTGCGGGCACTCTCGTGCAACCTCGTTCGGGATTGGCCATCCGAGGGTTCACATGTGAAACTTTTCTGCTTGGCTTCTTTGGAACGCAGGTTCACTTGGCTTCCTGTTTCACTTTTAGTTTTCACATCGTATCACTGGAATCTTGTGTTTTCCAGTCTTTCTCTCCCGGTGTTTTGTCTGATGCATGCACTCATCTGTTTCCTGGCTTGAACTCAGTCCCGTCGTCTTCGGACGCGGAGGCTGTTTCTGCCCTTTCACGTAGTCACGCCGAGGTGTCAGGACATCCCTTTCCTGCTTGATACGCTATTTGTTCACAGATGCGTACAGAATGCGTGGCTTGATCCTACTGCTGGTGCCTCTCGGACTCATGAACTCCGCAAGGTTGCTACCTCTGTCGCGTTTGCCAAGAATGTCTCTTTGGCTCACCATATGAGGGCAGCTTTTTGGCGCAGTGACTGTGTTCACACGCCATTATCTGCGTGATGTTCAAGTTCGTCGTGTCAGCGACACTTTGGCTTCAGCAGGTTGGTTGTTGCGGGTTCAGCTCTTCGTGTTTGATGGTGAGTGGTTTATTTTTGGTTTGGTATTATGCACAACCCGCCGCCCAGTGTTGGGCAATCATATCACTGGTTTGTCTACTGGTAAGTTGGAGGGAAAACTTGAAGAAATTTAAACTAATTTCTATGTTTTCCTGACATACTTACCAGTAGACAAATTACGGTCCCACCCACCTCCCCGTTTGTGCATTTGCTGGGTCTCAGCTTTTGTCAAAGAGATGGAACGTGCTCTGTCTGCACTATTTATACTGGCGAGTGGTGACGCGGCGCACTGGGAGTTGCCTCCCTTTGCTCGCGGCGTCCCTAGCGCCATGTCTCGACCAATCAGATTGGCCGTTGCAGGCAGGCACGTGTGGGTATGAAATTTGCAATTTCCTTTTTCGAGGTCAGAAGGTCGTATATCACTGGTTTGTCTACTGGTAAGTATGTCAGGAAAACATAGAAATTAGTTTAAATTTCTTCAAGTTTCATATCCTAAGGTGAAAAGCGCACCACTGTTTTTCAAGGCAAAGATCATGGGCCTCTGACAGAAATGTGGAACCCACATGCCAAGCACTGCATTGCCATTCTTGTTTTTCTGCTTGGAGCTATGTCTGGTGTTACCTTTGTACCTGAGATATGGGGCGCGTTTGTTTGGCCACAAATCTCGCGATTCTCCCTAAATGGCTAGTCGAGGGCAAGTGAGACGCTCCTACAGCTAGAAAAACGGCCAATAATCTCGCAAGGTGTAAGAACATGGCTGCATCCTGGCGCCAGAGTCGGTGAAGAAGTTGCCAATAAACGAAATAACTGACGATTCAGATATCACATCAGTTTTTCACTTCATAGAACACACCAATTGAAGGAGCTCTGGACCTCCCTCGGCCTCCCGCCTTCACGGCGAGTGCGTCCTTATGAGCGAGGAACGTAGCGCAACGC
This sequence comes from Theodoxus fluviatilis, assembly GCA_034096865.1. NCBI lineage: Eukaryota > Metazoa > Mollusca > Gastropoda > Cycloneritida > Neritidae > Theodoxus > Theodoxus fluviatilis. The sequence goes on from JAWQFJ010000024.1 coordinate 172,033, forward strand.
CTAGCCCTCACGATTCTCTCAAGATTTTGGACCAAACAAACACGCCCAAAAATTCAAGACAGCTCTACCTTTTGGATCGAGTGAAGTGAATGGCCTCTGGAGCAGTCATGCGGTTGTTGAAGACGAGGTAGCAAGCTATCAGCAGCCCTGTGCGGCCTGCAAGAGCAATGAAAAAGATTAAGAAAAGCTGTCCAGAGGGAAACCCCCCATCCCCACCCCCACCCCCAAAGAAAGTATGGCTGTCACAACTCAGATTTATTTATTTCAATTTTGGGCTCATTTGGGTGGTTTGGTATTAGTTTTGTTTCCCTTTGGTGTTCGAGGTAAGAGTTGTCCTACCGCATCTCCCTTCATGATATGTGAGTGGCTTGGAACTAGGGTCATAACTGCTTAATTTTGTGTGTTTATTCTGATTGTAGTGATTTTTGTGCGTTTAAATTACAGTGTCTGATATAAGCTGTAAAGCTCCATCTATCCATCTGACTTAGAACCGTTTTGCTGAGCAAGCACTCTGCTTTCTATCGTTTGTGGTAGGATTTTCACTGGCTTTCTCGGACTCTTACTTTTTCGTGTATGTTGCACATGCTTTGTCACCCTGGTGGTGCGAGTTCTCTGTTGCGTGTGATTTACGTTTCTTTGACACAGGGAGTTGTATATTAACCCTTTCCGTGGTAGTCGCGAACCAGTTCGCGATAACATTGCCGGCTGTCAGTGGTTATCGCGGACTAGTTCGCGCGCCACACCCGCTCAACTGGAGGCATTCCAGCATTGCACAAGGCCCTTCTATTTATAGCCTGATTGATCGTGAAGCAAGATAGGACCTTTGTTAACGCTCAAAAGTAGGCCGATTGCCAACAGAGGTCACATGGAAGCTGGGTGCGAGAAGAGAATGCATCGGTGCGGGCTCATAACGCACAACCTGATGTCGAGTGATCTGCCGGATGATCTGTACTTGCGCTGCCACTCTTTTCCTCCTTTGCAAGTCTTGCTTTCACTAGCTGCCGATTTCTTTGGTTACTTTTCTTTCCTTTGAAGGCATGTACAGTGTGGTACTATTATTTAGGCCTGGTAACAGCGTTAAAAGTACGAGAGAGCGCTTCCGAGTCGAATGGAAGGCAGCCATCTTGTCTCCAAGCATTTGGAGCGAATGGAGCTCTCTCATTGGTTCATTCGTGTCAGCTGACCTGAAAGGCTTGAATCTATCCCTTGCAAATGATCATATAGCTCTTTGTACACGAAGCCAAGAGCAGTTATCTCCCTTGCACTGGTTAAATGAGATTCCGCGCTTTCGATAGACACCAAACATGCGAAGGTTTGTTCAAAGTTTCTATACGTTGCCAAGGCCCAAACATTGGCATTTTATGAGCAAAAATTGTGCAACAACACTTTTGTAAGGGTGGGTCATCTGTTTTATTGATGGTTTTTGCAAAGAAAGATGCTATTTTCAAGCTCGACCTTACTAGATTGGCATTGTTGAATCATTGTAACAATGATTGTTGAGGGTTCAAAGAGTGCAAAAAACCACAAATCTCAAAATCGACCATGCAAGCCCAAATGATCAATTTTCACTGCCGTGTCTCCCCTTTAGATATTCATAAATAAATGCATGTTCATTACACAGAGGAAATGCTTGCTTTGTGGTATTTTGTGTCCAATTCTGAGCATTTTTTGTACACATTGTGTTTGTCAATGTTTAATAGTTTCTGAGCTATGTTAATTAGAAAAGCGGAGGGGTGTTTTTGAAAAAACAAGTCTGTTATAGCACCACTGGTGGACAGACAGAGCGTTTTTATGACACCACGGTAAGGGTTAAGACAGGCTTGTTTCACTTAAAGGAGAGGGTGGGAGAATAAGAGATCGAAAGCTGTAACTTTCCGTTGGCCCTCGGCTTGTTTAAAAAAAATTATTTAGTGTCTACATCTTTGCATTAATTTGAGTCTACATCAATTTCTAAATTTGAATCCATATATATTAATTTCAATCTACAACTTATTTCTTTGGTTCAAATATTATTTTTGTTATTTATTTGTGCAGAGATCTGGGGTAACTGAAGCTCTGGCAGGAGTAGCCAAGTGTTGGCGTTATGGGTGCCTCAATGGGGTTTTAAAGTGTGCTTTTTTTGTAATAATTGTATTGGTTTTTTAATATATATTTTTCTTTTTATCTAATGAGAGTTTTGTATTGAAAGGTGTCTATTTGCAATGTGGATAGGTGGATTTATTTAAATTCTGTTTGTGGCAAGTTTTGTTCTCATATGTGATTAGTGACTGAGGAAGGAATTTCCCTTATTTTTATTTTCTTTTACTGTTGGCAGCCTCAACATCGGCTGAAGCGCTTTGAGTCTCACTGAGTGGGAGTACCGCGCGGTATAAGAGTGATTTAATAATAATAATAAAATAATAATAATAGGGTTGGTGATAGAGCCTTGTTCCACCAACTCCAACCTTGACAATGGCATTCAACTGCAAAATGTACAAGGCTGACAAATGACTCTTAGTTTTCCATGTCGATTTATGATGAACTCACTTTTGTAGTTCTCTCTAAGTGTTCAAATGTGAAATATTCACTCATTCATTTACATGCTCATATATTAAAAGACCCGAGAAAAAGTATCTCAATTCTGGAGAAAAAATGCAACCAAACTACCAAGGAATCCATTCATAAATAAATGAATAAAAGAATGAATGACAAAGTGTGTAAAAGAATAAATGAAAAATCAATTCACCAGTCAATCCATCCATCCATCCATCCATCCATCCATCCATCCACCCACCCACCCATCCATCCATCCAACATCCATCCATCCATCCATCCATCCATCCATCCATCCATCCATCATCCATTCATCCACCCACCCATCCATCCATTCATCCAACCATCCACCCACCCACCAACCCGTCCATCCGTCCGTCCGTCCACCCACCCATCCACCCACCCATCCATCAACCCATCCATTCACTTATTCACCCACTCATCCACCTCCAGTGTAAATGTCTAGAACATCCATGCATTTCTGGGGCAGTCCAAGGCGGCCTATTCAGCTCTCCTGCAGCAAAGAGACTCACCCAGGCCTGCATGACAGTGGATGGCGACCTTGCCCTCTGACACTCCAAACTGCATGACCTTCACCATGTCCAGAATTGAGTGCAAAGAGGTCACACCATAATCCTCCCTGAAAACAGCAGTAACAGCTTTTATCATAGCACTCTAGTAGTTCAAACATGCAATGTAGTTTACTGTTCAGGATAAGCAACAAAATACATTTATTTAATCAGGCAAATTTGATATAAGTTTTGCATTGCCCTTCCTTTTTATAAAGTATGTCAATTAAATGGTTTCATGATATATCATATCTCAGATTTCATTTTGGATGTCAACAGAATCTACAAATGAAATGGAGGATTGTTCCTTGAAGTCAATGGAGAGAATCCTTATCATTTTGTGACATGAAATTGTGGAGAGAGAGAAAAACCCTGAGTGAACTCACCATCCAAAATTGTAGAAATAAACTGAAAAACGAAAAAAACACTCTATAAGAACGTGCGTTGACTGTTATTTCTCACAGAGACAAATATCAAAACACATTTACAAGAAGTAAATGTAGTCTTCAGGTGTGTAATTTTTAAGTAATCACATCTACTATACCGTTTAAAGTTTTTAGTTCATGAATTGTATATATATTCATCTTTGTAAGAGAAACCATCTTTTCAGTCCAAACTTCATGCTTTACTCAAAATTCTCTTCATTTCTCAATAACATTTGACACAATGGCAGCCTCCTGTCACAATGGTCATCAAACACTTCATTGAGAACTAAGGTTGTCATTAGCAAGAGTCATTTTCTGAAACGTTCCTCACTGTGTGTGTAAAATAAGTTGCTTTGACTCAAAAGGGACACAGATCTTATTTTATTATTTCAGGATGCAGCAGCAGCAGCAGCAGCAGCAGCAGAAGCCAGCATAATCATCATCATCATGTCATAAACTACAACAACAACAGCAATAACAATAACAACCACAATAGCTGCAGCAACCTTTCTTTAAAACATGTCTTCACATGAGATTTGACTCCTGAACTTCCATAACCTGTTGCTACTTAGCAGTATTCAAAGAGGGACAACTGGATTTAAATAACAAAACCTTTTGTACCAGTTATCCTGAGGGTTAGTGGTAAGAATAGGCCATCCTGCATTTTCCTATTCTATTTGTAACACTGTGTTACTAACAGTCGAATAACTAGGGACATCATGACTGGGCTTGACTTGTTCCTACTCTAACCAGTGATAACTTAGGGTGCATTTGTTAGGCATAGAATCTTGAGGGCTAGGAGTTGTCTACGTTTCTCGCTCATAAGGAGGCACTCGCTGTGAAGGAGGGAGGCCGAGGGAGCTCCGGAGCTCCCTCACTGTGTCCCGCTGCAGAGGTCCAGATGAACTAAAATGGTGGAGACCATGCCGATTGAGTTGCCGCTGATAGACGACAGTGCCTGTAATGTGCCTCTCAGGGTCCGAGAATGGAAAAGTGTACGTACACGGAAGTATTTGCTGTTTGAGTGTTCATTTGTACATTTTGAGGAGTAGGTGTATAGGCTATTTCTGGGCAAACACTGCCCAAAAAAATTTTAACGTTTGCAAACATGCAACACCATACATGTACACTCTACGAATTATGTCCCTTGAATTGATCGAGATGAATTGAGGCACAACATTTTGGACAAAATTGTCTACAATTGAACCTGGGTTGCTTTTTTTCATTGAAAAAGTTCCCATTGCATTTGATATGACACCATTGTGTGTCCCATCATGTGAAAAACTGCTGTGATATCTGTATCATCAGTTATTTCGTCTATCGCCAACTTCTTCACCTACTCTCGCGCCAGGACGCAGCCATGTTCTCTCAGACTTCCGCCTTGCCAATTGATGATTGGCCATTTTTTAGCCGGAGATGCGTCTTGCTCACCTTCGACTAGCCATCAAGGCAAGCCACTTGCCTAACAAACGAGCCCATTTTCATATTCTATTTGTATCAGTTGAATAACTAGAGGCATCGTGACTTGACTTGTTCCTACTCTAACCAGTGCTAGAGATTTTGAAGTTAATGGCCGTGCATGGCCTACTGAGGCTAGAAAGGCAGTAAATGCTACGCAACATTCAAAATGGAGTACCAGTGTGGGATCCAGACTACACAATTATATTATGAGGCAAAACAAATTTAATTGTGGGTTTTTCTTTCTGCCAACCCTACATTTTATTAATTTTTATCGTGCAAAAAAAAAAGAGAAAAAAAAGTAACGAATTGAGAATAAATAGCAAACTGCATGTTAACTTCTCTGCCCTGTGAGCACTCAGGGAATCAACTATTTAAGTTTTAAAAGGAGTTTTCAGTAAAAGAAAGTTTGGCTTACTTTCAATCTGGCCTCTTCTAAAAAGAATAAGAAAGAAAAGTTCAGGCTGACCCACAGACCCACCCTTTTTTTGCCATGCTACTTTAACCATAACTTTTTTTGTCTTTGGCCTTATGAGACACAAAGAGACCTGGCACTCACACTGGTTCTCCATGAAAAGCTGGGGACTGTAGGAAAAGCCACCCGGCTCCAGGCCCTCCCCACAGTTAGCATGCTCTCCAGTCATCTGTACGTTGATGATGGTCTTGATGTTATTCCTGGAAGGTAAACAAAAAGGCATAAATACTGGTAGTAGATAAACACTTTTCATCCTGCTGTGAGTTTCAAAATGCATAGCACTTTACAACCCAGGCAGGGTTGAACTTGTAATGACAAATGTCTTGAAACTTATTGAAACTGCATATATATCATCATGTATTTTAAATATCACAAGCTGTAAATTTACCAACCAATTTCCACATCTGGATGATAAAGATTGTCTGTCTGTCTGTCTGCCTGCCTGCCTGCCTGCCTGTCTTTCCATCTGTCCTTTCATCCATCTATCAGTCCACCTATCATATATTAAACATACAGATTGATGACGATGTATGGTATGTTAGGTATCAGCATCTCCACTCCTGGTGGAAAATTCCAACCTAAGCAGACTCACTACTGCATCAATTTACACTGACACCACATTTTTCATCTGGGCCTGCATCCATGAGTGAAAAGATGGGGAGAGAGGAGTATGGAAGAAGACAATAGCCCGCTACCCTGCTCATCTCTTTATTATCCTTCCTCCTCCTTCTCTTTCCTCCTCCTCCCTTCCCCGTCCTCCTACAAAGGAGGTCATCTGGAATGCTGAGTTGTAGCTCGTGATGTTGTCCTCTTCCCTCCTCTTTCTACTCTTCCCTCCTCCTTTTTCTCCTCCCTCCTCTTTCAACTCTATCCTCCTGTTGTAGGCAGAGATGTAAAGGGGAAATATTGCTTACTTGCTTGGAAGCAGCCAGTAACTACATTGCCCCCCATCCCCACCCCACCCCTTCTACTCCCAGACCAAAGCCTTATCATTGGGATCATGCTAGAAGTGTAGTGATGGACAGATGTTATCATGCTGTCAGCATCCTCATCCCTACCACACATGACAACTCTCCTCCGTGGAGCCATTCTCCTCTCAAGGTAACAGCTGAACAAGTAACAAACACTCACAAAAACCTGCCCCAAAATCAGCCCCTGATATTGCTACCACAAAGGTAGACAACCTATTATCTTCCTTAATTGCACCTAGATTATGTGCGTCAAGGTTGAAGCCAGCAGCTTTGGTGGTGCTGGAATGCTTAGTGAGCAAAGCAGGAACACACACACACCACACACACACAATATCACTATGGCGTTGCTTCACGAACGAAGATGAGTCAATGCTGCTGTTCATGTCCACCGCAGACACGTTGGTGGCTGTAGAGGCCGATGCGGGACCGGCAAGCCCGACCACAGTGGCCACAGGGGAAGATCCGGATGGGGGCAAGCATGATGCCCTCTCAATTTTTTTCTCCTCTGGCGCTTCTCCTTTAGTGTGTTCCTGCGGAAGCTCTCCAACACTGCTGTGGCTTTATTGATGGTGTGGCGCCAGGCATCTCTGTCAGCAGCGACGGAGGTCCACTGTTGGGGTTCAATGTTGCAGGAGATGAGGGCTTTCTTGAGAGAGTCTTTGTATCTCTTTTTCACGTCGACCAGTGGAAAGCTCACCAAATAGTTCTACCTTGGGCAGGCGGTGGTTTTCCATTCTGAAAACATGGCCTGCCCAGCGCAGCTGAGATCTCAAAAGCATGGTCTCTATGCTGCTGAGTTGCGACCATTCCAAAACTTCCACATTTGTGATGTAGTCGCTCCAGTGTATCTCCAGGGTCGTACGAATACAGCGTTGGTGGAAGCGTTCCAAGAGCCTCGGGTGTCGGTGGTACAGGACCCAGGATTCTGAGCCATACAGGAGTGTGGTAAGGACAACCGCTCTGTATACACTGATTTTTGTGTCCTTTCCATGGTGTTTGTTGCTCCACACTCTCTTATACAACCTGCCAAAGGCTCTGCTGGCCTTGGCTATTCTGCTATCCACTTCCTTGTCTATCTTGGCATCTGCCGTGATGGTGCACACACACACACACACACACACACACACACACACACACACACACACACACACACACACACTTTCCCATTTATAGGTATAGAAGATACAACAAGGCAGAACATTTTAACACGCAAGATATGTAAATAATTGAAATCATCAGTCTTAACTGATGTGTATGTAGAGCAAAGAACATCCTCTGTCATATGTTCTCTAAGGTCAAGGAGGGAAAGTGCCCAAACTCACTTTTTCATCTGGTCCAGGATTTTAAAATTCTCTATGGCTTTGGTGGTAGGCCTTGCCATCGCAAGAATGTTGTCTGTAACCCTGCAAAATATAGGAAAGCAACGACTCCTTAAATTATATCAATCAGAACATAAGATGCTGATGGAATTCATATATCATACACTGAATAATGTTTAGCATGACTCTAATATGCAATTAAAAGCAAGTACATATGGAGAATGAGTTAAATTATGAATTAAAGTGAACTCATACAATGAAGAAGTATCATAAAAATTTGGACTTCTAACACTGTCAAGTGTAACATACACTCAAAACCACTGGAATATAACTTATTGTGGGAGTTGCCGGGTACCCCTCATCAGCTGGAATCCCTGGCTGCCGGGCTTTCAGGGCCTGCTCCAGCAGCTCAGCCAGAGGCCTGCTCCAGTAGCTCAGCCAGGGGCTTGCTCCAGCAGCTCAGCCAGAGGCCTGCTCCAGTAGCTCAGCCAGAGACCTGCTCCAGTAGCTCAGCCAGAGGCCTGCTCCAGTAGCTCAGCCAGGGGCCTGCTCCAGTAGCTCAGCCAGAGACCTGCTCCAGTAGCTCAGCCAGAGACCTGCTCCAGTAGCTCAGCCAGAGACCTGCTCCAGTAGCTCAGCCAGAGACCTGCTCCAGTAGCTCAACCAGAGACCTGCTCCAGTAGCTCAACCAGAGACCTGCTCCAGTAGCTCTCAGCCAAAGGCCTGCTCCAGTAGCTCAGCCAGAGGCCTGCTCCAGTAGCTCAGCCAGAGACCTGCTCCAATAGCTCAGCCAGAGTCCTGCTCCAGTAGCTCAGCCAGAGACCTGCTCCAGTAGCTCAGCCAGGGGCTTGCTCCAGTAGCTCAGCCAGAGGCCTGCTCCAGTAGCTCAGCCAGAGTCCTGCTCCAGTAGCTCAGCCAGAGGCCTGCTCCAATAGCTCTCAGCCAGAGACCTGCTCCAGTAGCTCAGCCAGAGAAATGCTCCAGTAGCTCTCAGCCATAGACCTGCTCCAGTAGCTCAGCTAGAGACCTGCTCCAGTAGCTCAGCCAGAAACCTGCTCCAGTAGCTCAGCCAGAGGCCTGCTCCAGCAGCTCAGCTAGAGACCTGCTCCAGTAGCTCAGCCAGAGACCTGCTCCAGTAGCTCAGCCAGAGGCCTGCTCCAGTAGCTCAGCCAGAGGCCTGCTCCAGCAGCTCAGCCAGGGACCTGCTCCAGTAGCTCAGCCAGAGACCTGCTCCAGTAGCTCAGCCAGGGGCCTGCTCCAGTAGCTCAGCCAGAGGCCTGCTCCAGTAGCTCAGCCAGAGACCTGCTCCAGTAGCTCAGCCAGAGACCTGCTCCAGTAGCTCAGCCAGAGACCTGCTCCAGTAGCTCAGCCAGAGACCTGCTCCAGTAGCTCAGCCAGAGACCTGCTCCAGTAGCTCAGCCAGAGACCTGCTCCAGCAGCTCAGCTAGAAGCCTGCTCCAGTAGCTCAGCCAGAGGCCTGCTCCAGTAGCTCAGCCAGAGACCTGCTCCAGTAGCTTAGCCAGGGACCTGCTCCAGTAGCTCAGCCAGAGACCTGCTCCAGTAGCTCAGCCAGAGACCTGCTCCAGTAGCTCAGCCAGAGACCTGCTCCAGCAGCTCTCAGCCAGAGACCTGCTCCAGTAGCTCAGCCAGGTGCTTGCTCCAGTAGCTCAGCCAGGGGCCTGCTCCAGTAGCTCAGCCAGGGGCTTGCTCCAGTAGCTCAGCCAGGGGCTTGCTCCAGTAGCTCAGCCAGGGGCTTGCTCCAGCAGCTCAGCCAGGGGCTTGCTCCAGTAGCTCAGCCAGGGGCCTGCTCCAGTAGCTCAGCCAGAGACCTGCTCCAGTAGCTCAGCCAGAGACCTGCCCCAGTAGCTCAGCCAGAGGCCTGCTCCAGTAGCTCAGCCAGAGGCTTGCTCCAGCAGCTCAGCCAGAGGCCTGCTCCAGTAGCTCAGCCAGAGGCCGGCTCCAGTAGCTCAGCCAGGGGCCTGTTCCAGCAGCTCAGCCAGGGGCCTGCTCCAGTAGCTCAGCCAGGGGCCTGCTCCAGAAGGTCAGCCAGGAGCCTGCCCCAGTAGCTCAGCCAGGGGAGGGGCTCCATGTAGCCAAAGCGGCTTGCAGGGGGGCATGGGGACAGGATCAGAGATCACGTCAACCTGATGCTACATTCAAACCAGCCTGGAAGATCAAGTCCAGCCGAGTGTATTTCTCCAGTGGTCCCCAAATACCTTATCCCACCCCTAGGAACATATTAAACTGTACTGCAGCCAATCAGCCAAGAAAAAACAAAACAACTTATTACAGGTAACATGCCCCCCTCCCCCCCCCAAAAAAAATAATAGGATAGGCAATGGGATTTTCTTTTCTTTCTATTACTGTGTATTAGTTCAAAGAAAGGATGCCGTTTTTTAGATATGTAAAATGATGATTTGTATATAAACAAAAATCTCCAATGTTTCATACATTAGGAAAATGATATTTCATACACATTACATTTAACTGAAGTTAGTATCAATTTTAGTGAAGGATCAAAAAAGTTTTGTGTGCAGTCTATGTGTGTGGGTAAGTGCGTGTGTATGTGTATGAGAGAGTGAATATGTGTGTGTGTGTGTGTGTGTGTGTGTGTGTGTGTGTGTGTGTGTGTGTGTGTGTGTAAGAGTATGTATGTGTATGTGTGTGAGTGAGTGTGTATATGTCTTTGAGTGCGTTTGTGTGTGTTTGTGTGTGTGTGTGTGTATGTGTGTGTGTGCACATGTGTGTGTGTGTGTGTGTGTGAGTATCATATGTATGTGTATGTATTTGTGAGTGTGTATATATGTGTGTGTGTGTGTGTGTGTGTGTGTGAGAGAGAGAGAGAGAGAGAGAGAGAGAGAGAGAGAGAGAGAGAGAGAGAGAGAGAGAGAGAGAGAGAGAGAGAGAGAGAGAGAGAGAGAGAGAGAGAGAGAGAGAGAGAGAGAGAGAGAGAGTGTGTGTGTGTGTTTGTGTTTGTGTGTGTGTAGCTGCAAGCAAAAAAGTGCAGGGTCGGTCACGTGACATGAAACAAACAACTTTTTTTTGGCCTTAGCAATTTGACACAACACTACACAACAACAAGAAGGGCAAAGCCCATATGACTCACATGCTTGACCTTGACCTTTACATGACCTTGACCTTCATGTGACCTTCAATGTCAAGATCAAACAACTAAACCAAGCAATGACATCATACACTAAGAAATGCTTTACATATTTTTCCTACCAAAATACATGTGGCCTTGACCCAAGGTCAAGGTCATCCAAGGTCATGCAACACAAAGCTGTTAATTCAAGACATAGGAAGCACAATGGTGCTTATTGGCACTTTCTACCATGAGCTTATAGTGGTTCACTACCCCATTTTGGTCACATTTCATAAGGGTCAAAGTGACCTTGATCTTGATGATATGTGACCAAATGTGTCTCATGATGAAAGTATAACATGTGCCCCACATACTTCTTAAGTTTGAAACAGTTATCTTCCATAGTTCAGGGTCAAGGTCACTTCAAAATATGTATACAATCCAACTTTGAAGAGCTCCTGTGACCTTGACCTTGAAGCAAGGTCAATCAAACTGGTATCAAAAGATAGGTATTACTTTGCCCTATATACCATATATTGGTCAGGTATCCAATCTCAAAAACTTCAGAGCAAATTGGGAAAAAGTAAAAAATGGCTTTTTTAAAAACATTTACGATCCCTGTGACCTTGAGCTTGAAGCAAGGTCAAGTCACCATGTATGTATTTGTATGCCTTGTCATCCTACACCATCATGCCAAATTGGGTGTTGATAGACTTAAGAGTCTCTGAGAAAAATCCAACGTTAAAGTTTTTTACGGATTACAGGACGACCGGATGCCGGACGCCCATACGGACGACGCGGGTGACCTAGTATGAAAGTATAACATGTGTACTAAAATGTTATGAAGTTTGGAAGAGTTATCTTCCATAGTTCAGGGTCAAGGTCACTTCAAAATATGTATACAATCCAACTTTAAAGAGCTCCTGTGACCTTGACCTTGAAGCAAGGTCAATCAAACTGGTATCAAAAGATAGGAATTACTTTGCCCTATATACCATATATAGGTCAGGTATCCAATTTCAAAAACTTCAGAGAAAATTGGGAAATTGTGAAAAATGGCTGTTTTTAGACAACATTTACGGCCCCTGGGACCTTGACCTTGAAGCAAGGTCAAGTCACTATGTATGTTTTTTGACGCCTTGTCATCATACACCATCATGCCAAATTGGGTGTTGACAGACTTAATAGTCTCCGAGAAAAATCCAACATTAAAGTTTGTTACGGACGCCCGGACGGATGAAAAGGGTGAGTACATAGACTCACTTTTGCTTCCCATGTGAGTCAAAAATGCGACACTACAAAAGTACACATCTGTTTTGTCCAGCCTAGAGCTGCCTACCAGTGGGAGAAGAGGCCATTAATGGCCATCTGCTCTGGCTTCCAATTGTCAGGCGTGCAGTACTTGCACTTCTTCCCTCCACAAAACATGGCACACGCACTGTCTCCTGCCACCATCTTGCGCGCCATCTCAGAGAAAGCGTTGTAGCCAGGGGCTGGTGATTCATCTAAAACAGCATCAGCAGTGTGAACAGTCTTGGGCAAACATCATGGAATATCAGCACCGTCAATGTGACAATGTCGTTATGGTGAAACAGAATGAAAAAGTCACTGTTATACTTACATTGGTTAACTCAATGAAACAGCGTAAGAAATGTAATGGAAAAATTGTCTCAGGCAGTTACAGTAAATAATGTCACTGTGGCACTCACAGGGTTAATTCAAATTCAACAGAAGAAGCTGACAAGCTAGAACAACAATACTGCTAACCTGCACATGACCAACTAGAGAGCACTCCACCAAGGATGCCACTAGTTTTTTTCCATGACCTGTTTAATGTAGTTCATGTTAGCTTCTGCTGAAGAGAAATTTAAGTGCAGAACACATATCCTGGCATCATCAATAGTTTGATGTCATCAACTTGATGTGATAAGATTTATCTTCTTGTTGGTCATTTCAAAACTAGATAACAGATAACCCCCCAAAATTTAAATGTTTGTGAATCCCTGACCTTCCACCAAATTTCTTCAGAATCCATTTTGAACTTTTTGAGTTATTTTGCTGAGTATCTAACAAACCGAAGGTGAAATCTACCCCTTGGCAGAGGTGATCAAGCACTATCCCAAGCAAATCATGGTTTTCCCAAGTACTTGTATTTCCTACAGTTTGGCACAAAAGTCACAATGTGACAAGGAACAGAATGCAAAAACTAATCAAGTCCTCAACAGAAGACATGCTATCAGTCACAGACCAGGAAAGCTTATGAACCTTGTACTTTCCCCCAGTCTCATTTTAAGATTTCATTCAAATGATGTCTGCAAAAATCCCTGAATGAACAAAGCACAAATGTTCAAAAAGCCTCGGGCACTGCAACAATTCTCAACCTTGGTAAAACCATAAAAAAGTGTCGTAATTAAAGGGGAACTTACCTTGACGTGGTCGACAGTTTAAGCAACTGCCTGGGGAGTTGAAGATGGTGTTGGAGTGGTGATAAGAGAGGCCTAAGACTAGGGGGCAAAAGTGTGCAGTTTAAGCACACATTAGTTAATCTCACAATAAATACAGATATATATATATATATATTTAAAAGAAAACACTTTTACCCATTTTCGATGTGCACAGAAAGGGAGAGGAAGGGGGGAGGAAGGAGGAAGGAAGGAGGGAGGGATGAGAAAGGGGGGGGGGGGGAGGGTAGCTTGAAAAGAGGAGTTTGACTAGAGTGGGGTATGGATTCCCTTGCACATATAAGTATGTATACAAGCTGTTTATCTCTATTTCCATGACAACCATGTTGGAGTCTTACTTTTGGACTTGTTCTCTGCATCCCGATTTCCCCACTGGATGGTCTCCAGACCAGGGTGCACATGTTCGTCTGGGTCAGGATCCATCATGATCAGTCAGGACACGTTCTGCTCTGGTGTCAGTCCTGTCACCAAATGGCAAAATTACAGTACCTGGTCCATCTTACTTTATATAGATGCAAGTTTTGCTAGTTCAAAGTTTTGTTCCAGGTACCTTCACAAACTGTCCATTCCAAGAAACTCAACCATCAGTTATTAAGAGCTAGTATTGAAAGAATGCTACAGAAATACTTTCACCACAGAAGTGTAAAGGGTCAAAATTTCAGCTGGATTTCCCATTCAGCAGGTCACTCTGGAACCCCTCCAAATCTTTATTCCTTCAAGCACCGTCTGAGTGAGAAATTAAAATATTTCACGTTAGGAACTGTGGACAACAGTGCAGCCAGAGCTTCTGCTGAATGGGAAATTCAGCGGAAATGTTGGTCCTGCAACACTTATAGAGATACTGACTTATCCCAAAGTTATAGGATAGAAAATTTACTTTGGACCAGTGGGCACATTTTTAATTTTAGCAAATAATTCTGCAGCAGGGGTGGATGACTCCAGACAGCACCCATGTGAGTGTCACTGCATCAGACCACACACTAAGGCGAGGATATTGACTATAAAATTGCATTTTCTTAGCTATTATAGTATATAATGCATAATTCACCCATCCTTGTTCAGCTGGATTGTCAGCTATTTTTAAATTCAGTCTATCCCCCCCCCCCCCCCCCCCCTCTTTTAACTTGTTTCTTTTACCCATCCGTCTGTCCCCTGTGAGTTAGGGGTTAAGAATTGATCCACCGTGCCTTCCTACACGATTCATAAGAGACGAAGAAGTAGGGACATCGTGCCTTGATTTTCGCTTACTCTGAACGATTCTAGTAATTTTCGTGCTTGATGGCCTTACATAGCCTACAAAGGCTAAAACTCCATATATGCACCCACCCGTCCGTCCGTGTGTGTGTGTGTGTGCGTGCGTGCGTGCGTGTGTGTGTGTGTGTGTGTGTGTGTGTGTGTGTGTGTGCGTGTGTGTGTGTGAGTGTGTGCCTCCCACGAACACACGCGCACGTATGCGCAGTAACTCACGCCCGCCCGCCTGTTGTAACTGTCACCACAACAGTAAATATCACAAGACGTAGCCATCCGAATGTAAAATTAGTAACTTGTGAAGCATCATCAACAAAGTGAAGGATGCCAAAATTGTACCTCAGGACTGTGAAAACTAACAAAGCAATCTCTACTTCGACATTCAATAGTAGTATCATGCAGATATTATAATACATGTCACAGACGTGAAAAAAACTTATAACTAAAGGAATTGACAGTCCGGGGCTACACGTTCATGTTTGGACAGTGCTTCGATACCCATCCGCCTAGACATTGTTTCATACAAATGCCTGAATCAGACGCGTTAAGTGCAGACAGGAGCTGGCAGAAAAAATGTTTCCTTACCTTCCTGCTGCTCTAATC
The DNA here is from genome assembly GCA_034096865.1 of Theodoxus fluviatilis. Classification (NCBI taxonomy): domain Eukaryota; kingdom Metazoa; phylum Mollusca; class Gastropoda; order Cycloneritida; family Neritidae; genus Theodoxus; species Theodoxus fluviatilis. The sequence goes on from JAWQFJ010000024.1 coordinate 187,180, forward strand.
CATTTCAGTACTCCTTTACCGATGGCATACCTTCTGCCATTTTGTTGCCAAATAAACTCTAGTTTGGTATCCAATCAAAACTCGTCATACGTGCGGCATGCATGGAAAGACAACTCACATTGTTTGACAGAATTAATTCCCCTTTATCGAGATCTGACAGAAAAGTTGCATTTGATGTTGAAGATGTAGGCCCACTTCTCTCCACAGGTTGACTTGCATCACCGAATGCATAAAGTTTTTTTTTAAGGGACACTGACGAAGTAAGACTGCTTTATTTTTCCTAAGCTAACACAGCGACCTGAGGTAAGTTTTGGAGGACCGTGACAGCTCGAACCCGAGTCAGCAGTATTCGCCGGTAGGCGAAATACCCAGTTTACTAGAATGCTATCAAGGAGGAGAAGGACGAAGAGGAGGAGGCAGCAGGATAAGTCCTCTTTATTTGTGAGTCGCATTAGTCCACACTCTAACCATTAGGCCATGATATTACTTTTTAATGTGGATCATGACTCGTCAACATTCTCCTCTGCTACATACATGTTGCAAGGGACTTCGTTCATCCTCTGGCCCATGAAGCATTTTCTTTTGTCAGCATATCATATTGTGTTTGAGCAGTAAATAGATGAACTCACGTTCCCATTTCAGGCAAGAATTGTCTAGGTTTGCATGATCCAGCCCCGCTGCATCCGTTTTTGCAACACTAAATATCTTGGCTGCAATGTGTAGGGGCCATGAGATAACACATGAGAACCATTCCTACATGGGTCTTAACTCTTATGACCCATCCGAAGTCCCACTGATATTCCCATGAAGATGTTCTATTCACATTTGTAGTTCGTGTAGTGACTGTGAACTGTGACAGGAAGGACTATGAATGGTGTGAACTATGTCTGTGCCAACAAGAATGAACATGTGAAAGTGTGTGTGTCTGTGGTATGTGTGTGTGTGTGTGTGCATGCGTTATGCATTGATGATTGTTTATGTATGCTGTGTGTGTGGTTGTTGATGTGCATGCCTGTCTCTTGTTGGTCTTTCCTGTGATTGTGATGCAGGGCTTGTACATGTGTTATGGTTGAAGATCGGGGTATGTGTGATTGCATGACGATGGTTGTTTGATGTGCATGCTTGTCTTTTGTTCCTTCTGTGATTACTTGTTGCAATGTAGAATGTTTCTCTATTAAATTGAATTGCCTGTGATGTAGCACTAAATGTGACTTATCTTATTGTGTCTTTTTGTTTACTATATCTGATGCGCGTGTTCAGTATGTATATTTACTTGAAGTAACATGGTGTTATTACATTTGTTAGAGTAATAAATTATGATACAATTGCATACTATCTTATTTTAAGGCCTATGATTAGTGTGTGGACTCCATAACTTGAGTGATGTGATTGAGTTAATGAATGTTGAACTTCTTGTACGTTTCTGTTTTTGTATGTATGTATTATGTTTTTGCCACCGACAAAACAAATTTCTTTGTAAACAATGAAGACAATAAAGTATATTGTATCTTGTCTTGTCATCTTATTGTGCTTGCTGTACATCTGCTTTCTTCTATGAAATTTTTCAACACTTAAAAAGTTGTCTCTTAAGTTCTGTTGAAGGTGGCTGTAAATCATTTCTGGTGATTATGTGAACATTGTTCCATGGTATGATCATCATACTTTGATTCTTTTGACTTCCTTTGCCATCTGTGACCTGGCATGGCTGGACTTACAAAACATTATTTTCACATGTCAGGACTCATATGCACACACACACACACTCACTGTAGTATAGGGCTTACCCTATATTCACTCCCACAGTTTTCAACATCATATGAGAACATAAGACACATTTTGTTATGAACATCTTTTGAGAACATAAGACACATAAATATGTGCATATTTACTGGTATTAATGCATGCCGAACAACTTCAAATACCTGGGATCTATTGTGACTGATGAAGGGTCCAAACCAGAGATACTGTCCAGGATAGCACAAACAACAGTGCTCAGCATTGGCAAAGTTGAAGCCAATATGGCGTGACAGAAATATTACTCTCGCGTCGAAGATCAGGCTCATGCACATGCTGGCCATCTCCGTATTCTTGTATGCATGCGAGTCCTGGACACTCACGTCTGAACTACAGAGACAGATCTATACAAGCCCTGGAAATGAGATGCTACCACAAGATTCTGAACATCTCATATAAAGACCATGTCACAAATGAGGAAGTCAGCAACAGGATCAGGAGAGCAATTGGACAGTACGAAGACCTGCTCTCAATCGTGAAAAGCAGAAAGCTGAAGTGGTGCGGTCACGTGTCAAGAGGCAGTGGGCTGGCCAAGACCATCCTGCAAGGTACCGTACCAGGTGGGAGAAGGAGAGGCAGGCAGAGAAAGAGGTGGGAAGACAACATCAAAGAGTGGACAGGCTTGACCTTTGCTGACTCACAGCGAGCCACAGAGGATAGAGATCGATGGAGGAAGATTGTCCGAAAGTCATCAGTGGTGCCTCAACAACCCATCTCAGGGTTAAGAGACTGAACTGAACTGAACTGAACTGAATGCATGCCAGCTTCTGCTTTGAACATCTTTTGTGGAATCAGTTGGTCCAGTTAGTCATTTCCATTTCTCAAGTGAAGATCCACAGCCAAGTGATTCACAGAGTTGCTAATCAAGTTCTTTGCTCTAGTTATGCTCTACACATAATGCTAAGTCCCCACCCACCCACCGCCCAAAAAAGAAAATTGTTGTAGTTATGGTAACAGTATTGACCCTTATTTTATTCTGCCAACCATACACTTCTAAAAATCATGCACACAAAAAAAGGGGGGGGGGGGCAAAGAAGAAGAGGAAAAAAAGGTAGCAGATTGTAAACTGCATACTGTCCCATCTTCCCTGCCTTATAAGCACTCAGGGAATCCACTAATTAAGTCATAAAAGGTGTTTTAACTTTCAGTGAAAGAAAGTTTGGTTTATGTTCAATCTGACCTCTTCTATTAAAAAAAAAAATTTAAAAGGAAAAAGGTGCAGGCTGACCAATTGATCCTATTTATTTCAGTCAGGTTACCTTAACCACAACTGTATATTTTGGGGGTGGGGGGTGGGGCCCTAGTGATTCTCTTTGTGACTGAAAGTCAAAAATCAGGCCTGGGACTGGAAAAGAATCGCACAATGTAAGAATGGGACAGACTGCCATATGAAAAATGTACTTTTAATTTCCAATGTCCAAGTTACAAATCTGTAACATCCATATTCAATATAGAAATTTCAACGAGGCACTGATGTCAGCAGAAGTACTGTCAACAAGGCAGGGATTGAAGAATCTTTCCAAATCTCACATGAAGAATGAACACGTGGGGGTAACAGCTTTATATGTATCGTAATTATTTTGAAGACGGTGATATCAAGACCAATCAACCACATTTGATGGGAAGAATACATCTGCTTAAAAGAATGAGATAAGCATTAGTTATAATAGTCTTTTCTCTCATTCAGTTCTTACAATGGCACTTACGAGAAATAATCTTGATCCCACTTCTTATGTGTCATGTCACAAAGTTCATATCCTTGACACTTGAGTGTTAACTGTCAACGATCAAACTGCAAATGGAAGTGTAAAATTTGAAGATTTTGTTCTAAGATGGGCTCTTTCCTCTGGAGACCCTCCATGTAATGGGGATTGCACTCTGCCTCACAATAGCTGTATTACCCATTCAATGTAAATATTAAATGTAGACTACAGTTGTCAAGAAAAGCAGCTCGCGAATGAAAACTAAAGCAAGACACATGACTGACAACAAACTGAGGCTCTGTAGCAGGATTCAGCAGCAAATCAAAATGCTTTTGATTGCTTTCATTGTAAACAAACATAAAAAGAAAAACAAACAAAAGGAACACACACATGCACATATGCATGTACACACACACACACACACACACACACACACTTCTAACAGTAAGATAAATTCATGAAGAACAACAAACAAAATTTCAGTAATGCCACTGCATGAGCTTCATAGAGATAAAATCAAAAAAAGACATATAAAATGTTTCTCTTGTATCACATCCAAATCACCAAGCTATGGACCAGAAAGCCTGACTCACTGGTTCAATGCATTAAAAAGGATACATAAAGTCAGCCCCATGAGCAATAATGCCAAAATCCTATTCATTTTTGTCAAACACAACCCCATTCCAATGCACTTTAAAATTTTCATAATGTTGGGAAAAGCAAGCAATTCCAAGCACCAAATCTAGGCATGGCAGCAACCTAACTAAACCTTGGCACTCTCATCATTCAACTGCACACGTGTCTACTCCGCATGTTCAGGACAATGCTGCCTTCAAACCTGACCCCACACTGCAGGGGAATGGCCTTCAGAACCAGCTGCTCCAGCTGATGCTTGGGGAGACACAGGTCTAACTCCAGCCCCAGGGCTGTGTACAGCTGGCTTATCTCTGGGGTGAAAGCCCTCAGCTCCATTAGAGCTCCTCCATGTACAATTCTCAGATCAGCATAGGCACATCTGGTGGGAGATGCATCTATGAAGGAGGTGCCACATTTCTTGCAGCTTTTGTCTGGGCCCAGCCTCTTGGAAGAGCACCCAGGTTTGGAGCAGGTGTCGTAGAGGAAGATCTCAAAGCTGTGGAGGTGGCCCTCTACGTGACCATCGCTGGACAGCCATGAGCTGTCAGGCTCCACCGTGGTTCTCTGTCACAGAAAAGAATCATGGAGACGCAAACCTGCACTGAACATCTCCAAATACATACAACCAGCTTTGTCACCAAAGCATGTTTGAGATGAAATTCATTTACATGTCAAAAATAATATACAGTCCCAAAGGGGGAAAAAACATTCATGTGCTGAAACACACACACACACAAACGCACACACACAACAAGGGGAAAAAAGCTGCTAGTTGTGTGTATATGTATGTGTGTGTATGTGTGTGAGTGTGTGTGAGTGTGTGTGTGTGCGAGTGTGTGTGTGTGTGTGCGTGCATGCATGTTTTCCTCTCTCTTTCTATTATATGCATTTACCAGGTAAATGGATCACACAGATAAATACATCTTTATGTCTGCACAGAGGGGGAAAAAACATTCATGTGCTGAAACACACACACACACACACACACACACACACAAACGCACACACACAACAAGGGGAAAAAATAGAGGAAGACATGCAACACTCTATGGACCTGTTCTCCATGGTATGCACAAACTTTGGCCTCACCATTTCCACCAAAAAGACTGAGGTTCTGCATCAACCAGCCCCAGGAAGTGCTTATGTTGAGCCATCAATCTCTGTCTACGGCCAAAAGCTCAACAACGTTGACAGGTTCACGTACCTCGGCAGCACGCTCTCACAGGCAGTCGACATAGATGACGAGATCAACGCCAGAATAGCCAGAGCCTTTGGAAGACTCTGTCCAAACGTTTGGGACCGTCGAGGCATCAAGCTTGCTACCAAACTGAAGGTCTATGCTGTTGTTGTTCTCCCCGCTCTACTCTACGCTTGAGAGACTTGGACTCTGTACAGCCGCCATGTCAAAAAGCTGAATCACTTCCACATGAACTGCTTGAGAAGACTGCTAAAGATCAGGTGGCAAGACAAAGTGTCCAACACGGACGTCCTGGCACAGGCTGACATGCCCAGCATTCACACCATGCTCTGCAAGGCACAACTACGTTGGGCTGGCTATGTCGTACCCATGTCTGACGAGCGCCTTCCTAAAAAGGTGTTCTACGGAGAACTCCTGCAGGGCAAGCAATCCCTTGGTGGACAAAAGAAAAGGTACAAGGACACCCTAAAAGCCTCTCCGAGGAACTGCTGCATAGGTCCTGACAGTTGGGAGAGGGTTGCTTCAGACCGCTCTGCCTGGCGCAGTAGAGTTTGAACAGAGAAGATCGAGTGATGCTGCTGTGAAGCGAGCCACCAGGAAGTCCAGAGCCAGCAGTTCGTCTTCCCCTGGTCAGCCACCTGCATTTCCCTGTCCACACTACAACAGACTCTTTCGGGCCTGGATTGGTCTCACTAGCCATCTGAGGACCCACAACCAGATGAAATGATGACATCTATGGTCCTCATCGATCCCGATGGACGAACATTATCATCATGTTATTATAGGCAACAAATAAAAATAATTAGGGGGGCCTTAGCAAGAAAGTAAGCAATGTCACAGGTAGAGGCAAACAACCTTTTAGGGGGGCCTTAGCAAGAAAGTAAGCAATGTCACAGGTAGAGGCAAACTACATTTTGGGGGGGGGCCTTAGCAAGAAAGTAAGCAATGTTACGGGTAGAGGCAAACTACCTTTTAGGGGGGCCTTAGCAAGAAAGTAAGCAATGTCACAGGTAGAGGCAAACTACCTTTTAGGGGGGCCTTAGCAAGAAAGTAAGCAATGTCAAAGGTAGAGGCAGACTACCTTTTAGGGGGGCCTTAGCAAGAAAGTCAGCAATGTCACAGGTAGAGGCAAACTACCTTTTAGGGGGGCCTTAGCAAGAAAGTCAGCAATGTCACAGGTAAAGGTAAACTACCTTTTGGGGGGGGCCTTAGCCAGAAAGTAAGCAATGTCACAGGTAGAGGCAGACTACCTTTTAGGGGGGCCTTAGCAAGAAAGTAAGCAATGTCACAGGTAGAGGCAAAAAAACGCTGGATCGTGTCACAAAAGAATTTCTTAATACTGTGTAAAGGGCCACTGAATGAAATGACACTGCACCTTGCTTTCAAATGTAGGTGAAAATCAGCATCATTTACTATTTTAAAAACGGCGGATCCTGTCATGTCAAGATAAGATGGGTCTTTCCGTCTGACCAAAGTGCTCAACACTGCTGTTTATTGATGCACAAAAGGTATTAAAAAATGTTTGCTGTCAACTAAGATAAATGACTACATGTTTTGTAGGCTAAGGCATTTCTACAGATAACTTAAACCACCTTTCACAGCTTGGAAGTACTCAATAGAGAACCACTTACATCAACACAGTCAGCCTTGATGATACGGAAGACTTTCTTCTTTTGTTTGTTTTCTGTGACCTTCCCGAAGAAGCGCCATTTCTGTCCATGGCTGATCTCGGTGGATGCCAAGTGTCCCCACACCTCTGCAGACATCTCCCCAGTGTCATCTCGGATTCGGAAATCCTTTCTACAAGTCATGTCTCCGCAGCACATGATTTGCTTTCTCAGCTCCACCTGAAGTGAAGAAATTCATTGCATAAGATCTGCAACAGACATGTTGTCAGTCTGTGGAGAAGTAATCACAATGAAAGTAGGTTTAGCTGCATATTACTGACAATGAAGATTTTTTTGTGTAATCGTAAGGTATGTTATTAATCAAAGAGGCTGGGTTAAAACATAGTTATGCTGCAGTTCAGAAAAAAGTTTACCACCCAACCTACCAGACAAAAATCGCTAATTAACATAATAATTTTGTAAAGTTTTTATTATTGGCAAAATCTCAGCAGAAAAAACACACAACAAAAACACTTTGATATAGATTACATGTCTGACTAGGAGTCGGTTGTCATGATGGCTCAGACAGAAATCCATTAGATCAGGTTAGCACATTCAATCTAGACAGTGGATTCCAGAATCTAACTCTAAAGTTCTGGTAAAAATGCCATTTTTAAAGGAAAAGTGCTATATTAGGGGTGTTTTTAATACAACATTTGAGGATATTTTCACGAAGACAACAACACACATAAAAGTACCAACTACTGCAAAATAAGAAATATGTTAAAACATTTTCCAGTAAACGGACACAAGACGCTTGCATACTACGTCCCACTATGAACGAACTACATCACACTTTGAATGTGGAATGTCACACTATTAAAGTCACATGACCAAAAGAGCTCATAAATCAGCTTCAAACACAAAGTGTCACTTTTTTGTTTAAAAAAAAGGGGGGGAGGTATTTCAAACAAGACATGCAGTTTAAATATATATTTATAGCTATGTTGCTTCTGAAAAAACTTAGTTTTTCCTTGAAAACTTGTGTCTGCAGATGTCCAGGAGGTATGTAAAGATGACATAAAGTGGCAGAAATGTAGGGGGGAACAATGTAATCTGAAAGTGCCGAAAGTCTTACATATTTGAGTCATACAAGTTATAGTCTCCATAGAGGACCAAGTCTGAGCTTCTGATCCTAGTTTCTATTAGTCATCCTACAACAGAGGAGGAGGAGGAGGAGGAGGAGGAGGAGGAGGAGGAGGAGGAGGAGGAGGAGGAGGAGGAGGAGGAGAGAGGAGGAGGAGAGAGGAGGAGGAGGAGGAGGAGGAGGAGGAGGAGGAGGAGAGAGGAGGAGGAGGAGCAGCAGCAGCAGTGGGAGGAGGAGGAGGAGCAGTGGGGGGAGGACGAGGAGCAGTGGTGGGAGGAGGAGGAGGAGGAGGAGGAGGGGGAGGAGGAGGAGCAGAGGGAGGAGGAAGAGGAGCAGGTGGAGCAGGAGAGGAGGGAAGAGGAGGAGACCTACAGTACTTTCGACAGCTACCACTGTTACATGAAAGAAAAATGCATCAGCCCATACCGAGACAATTTCCACAATGGTGGAATGAAGCAGCTCCACAGAGGCCTCCATGATGGTCTTTAGAGGGGTGCCGATGGAAGCTGCCTCTTCACTGTGCAGAGAGGACATCAGACTCTCTGCCTGGGACAGCCCTGCCTCTGAGACAGTGACAACACCAGTCCGAGACAGACACCTGGAGGAGGCCACCAGGTGTCCTCCCACCCAGGCGCCATCACACAACAGCACACTCGACCCAGTGGAAAGCAACTCTTGGTCCAGTTGGTATGTCTGAAAAGTAGTTATCTCCCTTAATTTAAAAAAATAATTTTTGTCTACTTTTATTGGAGGGGGGGGGGGGGGGGGGGGGGGGGGTAGGGTTACATGTATGTGTTGTGAGTGTGTGTAGGGTGTGTGTGTGTGTGTGTGTGTGTGTGTGTGTGTGTGTGTGTGTGTGTGTGTGAGAGAGAGAGAGAGAGAGAGAGAGAGAGAGAGAGAGAGGAGGGGGGGGGGGGGGGGGGGGGGGTGCTTGTATGTTAATTTAAAAATATAATTGTGTTATTCAATAGACTAATTCCTTTTGCCCCTGCTTCTCTACATCAAGGGCAACATGCATGGCTCACCAGGTTGATCAATTTGACTAATGATCAAAGTCTAACATTGCCAAATCAAAGATCGCATGGATAGAGAAAGTTGGTTTTAGAAAACTGTCTAGATCAAACATCCAAATACCATAGAATGGTACCAAGTACATGGATTATTGGTGATAATCTTGTATTTTGTTTGTTTATCTGAATGAGCAATAGTACCCAAATTCTTGAACCCATCACAGTACTATAGCCAGTCACTCTTACATGCTGTTGCAGAATTATATCAGATGTAGCTTAATGTTACAGGAGTAAGTTACACATGACTGTTGCAGGATCGTCCCAGAAGACCTTTGCGACTATTTTATAACTTATTGTCATTTGATGGAGACTGACGCAGCAGAGACAGATGCAGCAGGACAAACCTGCAAGAGCACATGGAGGTGTCTGGCATGGTCACCCTCTCCCACGATAAACTCTGCTGCTGTGTTTTCAAAGTAGCCATTGTGCAGAATCTTCATGCACACTGCTATTCCCAGACGCTCTTGTCCCTCTGTCAGGTCACCCAGTTTCACCATCTCCCCTGTGCAACATGGAACAAGCAGATTTACAAACATCTTGATGGTGAAAAAACCCTTCAAAAAACAAAATTATACAATGCATAATTTTTCGGTGACTGCATAAATTGAAAGCTCACTTAGGCAAAAGCCAGGTTATGCTATGGTACTATGGCAAATGAAACCAAAGCAGCAGAGACAACTGTTCCCACCTCGCATCCATTCCAAATCCTCACATCTTCCCTGCACCATTCCAAATCCCCACATCTTCCCTGCACCATTCCAAATCCCCACATATTCCCTGCACCATTCCAAATCCCCACATCTACACTGCACCATTCCAAATCCCCACATCTACACTGCACCATTCCAAATCCCCACATCTTCCCTGCACCATTCCAAATCCCCACATCTACACTGCACCATTCCAAATCCCCACATCTTCACTGCAGCATTCCAAATCCCCACATCTACACTGCACCATTCCAAATCCCCACATCTTCCCTGCAGCATTCCAAATCCCCACATCTACACTGCAGCATTCTAAATCCCCACATCTTCACTGCAGCATTCCAAATCCCCACATCTACACTGCACCATTCCAAATCCCCACATCTACACTGCAGCATTCTAAATTCCCACATCTACACTGCAGCATTCCAAATCCCCACATCTACACTGCAGCATTCCAAATCCCCACATCTACACTGCAGCATTCCAAATCCCCACATCTACACTGCACCATTCCAAATCCCCACATCTACACTGCACCATTCCAAATCCCCACATCTACACTGCAGCATTCCAAATCCCCACATCTTCCCTGCACCATTCCAAATCCCTACATCTACACTGCACCATTCCAAATCCCCACATCTTCACTGCACCATTCCAAATCCCCACATCTACACTGCACCATTCCAAATCCCCACATCTTCCCTGCACCATTCCAAATCCCCACATCTACATTGCATCATCTCAAATCTCCACATCTACACAGCATCATTCCAAATCCCCACATCTACACTGCATCATTCCAAATCCCCACATCTACACTGCAGCATTCCCGAATCCCCACATCTACACTGCAGCATTCCAAATCCCCACATCTACACTGCATCATTCCAAATCCCCACATCTACACTGCATCATCTCAAATCCCCACATCTACACTGCAGCATTCCAAATCCCCACATCTTCACTGCACCATTCCAAATCCCCACATCTACACTGCAGCATTCCAAATCCCCACATCTACACTGCATCATTCCCGAATCCCCACATCTACACTGCACCATTCCAAATCCCCACATCTACACTGCACCATTCCAAATCCCCACATCTACACTGCAGCATTCCAAATCCCCACATCTACACTGCAGCATTCCAAATCCCCACATCTACACTGCATCATTCCCGAATCCCCACATCTACACTGCACCATTCCAAATCCCCACATCTACACTGCAGCATTCCCGAATCCCCACATCTACACTGCACCATTCCAAATCTCCACATCTTCACTGCATCATACAGGTAAGATATATATATATATATGTATATATGTTACAGGGAATAAGAACATTTAGGAAATAAGATTAATCCCTGAAATTTTAAGGGAATAGGCTTATTCCGTTTCAACTGGGGAGTAAGCTTATTCCCTTAAAAAAAATCAGGGATTTAGCTTATTCCCTGAAATGGGAGGTCATTTTTTTGGCTTATTCCCTGATTAGTTTGAAACACACAAAAAGAAAGATGTGTACATTTTACCATAAATAAATTCGATGTCAGTAAGCTTTGATCACTCTTTAAAACTTATTTTGCTTGGAAATGAGTTCTTTCTTGACTTTTACTCACTCTCTTGATAAATACAGAATGATTTCGTGAACTGTTGTCGGTGTTTGTGTTTTGATCTTTCCTCGGGCAGATTCAGTTCAATTGAAAAGGTCAGTCTAGTCTGTGATTCATATCAAGCAACATGGACGCGAAAGAACAAGTATTTCTTGAGGAAGTGCTAAAAAATAAGGAGAAAGCAAATAGATTACTTATGACAAGAGATGAGTACAACAGAATTTTATATGAAGTAAAGGAAGCAGCAGCAACATCAGCTACTAAAACCCAACATCAAAGGCACCTTCTAAGAAGGTATGAAATTCTTACTTTTGGGCAAGTATCCAAATTCGTTCTAAAGGGAAAGGACGAAACTGAGCAACCAAAACACTTCCTATTTTTTAAGGAAATGTACGATGTTTTAAAGTGCATCCATGTTGTCACTGGCCATGGTGGCCGTGATAAAATGTTGAAAGAGGCTGGGAAAAAGTATGCAAACATAACAGAGGCCAGTGTCACTTTGTTCAAGTCTTTGTGCATTCAGTGTCAGGGAACAAAAAGAGGAACTACGATTAAAGGCATTGTTGTGAAGCCTCTCCTGTCAAAGTCCTTTGGATCAAGATCTCAAGTGGATTTAATTGACTATCAGTCACTTAAATTAAACAGGGAGGATACTCATGGGTTATGGTCTACCAGGAACATCTTACCAAGTTTTGCATGCTTAGAACCCTTACAACAAGAAGGGCAAAGCCCATACGACTCACATGCTTGACCTTGACCTTTACATGATCTTGACATTTACATGACCTTGACCTTCAGGTGACCTTCAAGGTCAAGGTCAAACAACTAAACCTAGCAATGACATCATACACTAAGACATGCTTTACACTTTTTTCCTACCAAAATACATGTGACCTTGACCTTGACCAAGGTCATGCAACACAAAGCTGTTAATTCAAGACATAGGAAGCACAACGGCACTTTCTACCAATGAGATATGGTCACTTTTAGTGGTTCACTACCCCATTTTGGTCACATTTCATAAGGGTCAAAGTGACCTTGACCTTGATGATATGTGACCAAATGTGTCTCATGATGAAAGTATAACATGTGCCCCACATAATTATTATGTTTGAAACAGTTATCTTCCATAGTTCAGGGTCAAGGTCACTTCAAAATATGTATACAATCCAACTTTAAAGAGCTCCTGTGACCTTGACCTTGAAGCAAGGTCAACCAAACTGGTATAAAAAGATAGGGCTTACTTTGCCCTATATACCATATATAGGTCAGGTATCCAATCTCAAATACTTCAGAGAAAATTGAGAAAATGTAAAAAATGGCTGTTTTTTAGACAACATTTATGGCCCCTGTGACCTTGACCTTGAAGCAAGGTCAAGTCACTGTGTATGTTTTTTGAGGCCTTGTCATCATACACCATCATGCCACATTTGGTATTGATAGACTTAATAGTCTCTGAGAAAAGTCCAACGTTAAAGTTTTCGGACGCCCGGACGCCCGAAACGGGTGAGTACATAGACTCACTTTTGCTTCGCATGTGAGTCAACAAAACGACCAGCAGAGGTGGCATACCAACTTTTAGACATTTTCCTTCTCTTCGGAGCCCCGCAAATTCTTCAAAGTTCATTGCTTGTGAGCAGCAATATTTTCATCTTGTATTTTGATCCATGTGTATTTATGAATAAACCAATGTTTAAAGCAACACATCTTGTATTAGTGTTTCTGTTTGTGTGCT
>JAWQFJ010000024.1:205396-214363 GCA_034096865.1 Theodoxus fluviatilis
TGTTTGTTTAATCGAAGTCAGAACTGGACTTCTCCAACTCCAGGTGCACCAGTGGGCGCAGACGAACTGGAACGGGCTGGCCTTCAGTGGACTGGCATTGACTGGAAGAACTGAGCTGTTCTTAAGCTGAAGCTCGAGCCTTCTTGCTAGGCCCTGGTTGAGAGAACTTATCCAAAGTGGCCTGCTTCTTCCTCTTCTTCAGGATGTTTCTGAAGTGGCAGATGGTCTTGTCATTGAACAAGTCCACCATCCTGTTTACTTCAGTTTTGTTTAGGTGCCACTTTAAAGCAAACTTTTGAACGTCCTCCCATTTCTTCATAAATTCCTTGATCGCGCTGGTAGGCACTGGGCCTTTTCTGTTCTCTTCCTCTTTTTCCGACGAGACTTCCTCCTGTGCTTCTTCATGCTCTTCTTCCACAAGTGCTTGGAGTTCTCCCACAGTCAGTTCGTCGCGGTGTTCATCCTGCAGGTCCTCCACATCCCCCTCAGCTGCAGCTCCCTCGCTGCCGAAACGATGTCTTCGACGATGCTTGTGTCGTCGGCCATCTCTCCCTGCACAAAGCCAGGAACCAGGGCTCTCCAAGCACAGTTCAGGGTCCTTTGGGTGACTTGGTCCCAGGCCCTTTGGATCAGCCTGAGGGCCTCAACGATGTCAAACTCCTCCTTCCAGAACTTCCTCACGGACATTTCGGTCGGGCTGAACTGGTACCTCTCAAAGCAGTTTGGGAAGAGGGTCTTGTTAGAAAGCTTCTTGAAGTGTGCAATGACTTGCTGATCCATGGGCTGGATGATTGAAATGGTGTTTTAAGGCATGAACATGACCTTCAGCCAGTCATATTCCTCCGCCAGCTCTTCCTCCAGGTCTTTCGGGTGGCCTGGGGCATTGTCCATCGAGAGAAGAGCCTTGAGAGGCATGTCATTGTCTTCAAGGAATGTCTTCACACGAGGCGCAAATTCTTCCAACATCCACTCATTGAAGACCGAACTGGTCACCCAAGCTTTTTGGTTGGACTTCCAATAGACTGCCAACTTCGACTTCACCACTGTTTTCTTCTTGAAAGCCTTGGGATTCTCAGAATGGTAAACCAGCAGGGAGTTTCTTCTCTTCCTTGGTGATGTAGGTCCTGTTGGGCATTCTCTTCCAGAAGAGGCCAGTTTCGTCGCAGTTGAAGAGCTGGTGAGGAGTGTAGCCTTCTTCCTCAACCAGCTTCTGGAAGTCCTTGGCAACTTCTCAGCCACCTGTTTTTCAGCACTGACAGCCTCCCCATGCATGACAACACTGTGGGTTCCACTTCTCTTCTGGAACCGATGAAACCACCCCCCCCCCCCCACCCCCCCACCCCCCCCCTGCTGGCTTTGAATTCCTCTTCTTTTCCTTCGGCTTGGGAACTTGAACCTGCCTGTCCCCTCTTCAGTTCTTCATAGATCATCCTGGCCTTCTCACAGATGAGCTTCCGGCTTGTTGGATCCGCCTTTATCTGTCTCTCATTGATCCAGACCAACAGGAGCCTTTCTACTTCGTCAATGAGAGACTTTCTGCGAGCCTCACCATACATCCTGGTCATTCCCTTGGCCACCTTGGATTGAACAATCGCCTCTTTCTTGGCTAAGATTGTTCCAATGGTGGACTTGCTCAGGTTGAACTTCTGTGCAAGGTTTACCACTCTGGCTCCTTTGTTGTGTTCTTCAGTGATTTCTTTCTTCAATTCCAAGGTGAGGGCTTATCTCACCCTCTTTCACATGTTTTCTTGGGACCCATTTCACTTTCGTTCGGGGTTCACAAGGCACAAAATCAAAGTTTCACTCGCGAAAAAGCTGTTCTGCAATAAGAAAACCATGCGTGTTAATCGTTGTTGTGAGAAGTCTAGGTGGTTTAAGGAGGTGTAGAATGTTCGAGATTGGACGGGCGATATTTGGTCGCTGTGCCGCTGTCAATCAAAAGCGTCGTGAAAAATGTCAAGGCCGTCGGCCGAGTTTTGCTGCGTACTGATTGGTCGCTGGGTATAGGCGTGGTTTTAAATTATGCACGAAGCTGTTTCGAGATTTAGATAGGAATGTGATAGAACTTTTTAGGGACGAAAGTTCGAGAAGCGGACGAAAGGACTATATATAAGAGAGAGAGAGAGAGCAGAATCATCACCGATCGAGGAAACTGTGAATCGAGTAATGCTTGTATTGGCGCGAGCTAATCCAGTTCAGCGGAGTACTGGCTGTGTCGTGTTTGGAAGTCAGCGAGCAAGTTTAGTTCGTATTAGCTCCGTCGAGATCGAGTCAAACAGAGTTATCTTTTCCTACTTTCAGCAAAACAATGGCGCGTCGCTTACAAAATCTGTGAAAGACACGACTGTTTTTGGAGCAGAAAGTTTGTTGTTTCTACAATGGTGACCTCCTGCTGTGTGAATAACTGTAGTCATGACAGAGAGAAAGATCGACGTTTTTTTTTGCCGTACCGCGTGTTGCAACGCGAAAAGGCAAGGAAATGCTGGATCTCACAAGACACAACTCAAAGGCGCCGTGAGTGGATCGCTCAACTGAACCTGAAGTCACTCACTTTTGACACTAAGGCAGATCGATTTGTTTGTGGCAGTTCTTCACACAGCAGGAGGTCACCATTGTAGAAACAACAAACTTTCTGATCCAAAAACAGTCGTGTCTTTCACAGATTTTTTAAGCAACGCGCGATTTTATTTTGCTGAAAGTAGGAAAAGATAACTCTGTTTGACTCGATCTCGACGGAGCTCATACGCGCGCCCTTGTGCATACGCGCTAAAGTGTAAGTACTGTGTTTACTCGACTGATTGTATTCTCCAGTGAGCCTAGTGGTATAGTGGCTGCATTGCGAGAGTGACGGTGTTAATTTAGTCGCGCCCTTTAAACTGTGACGACTTTCACAGAATAAAGTCGATTGAACTGAGATTGGAGTTCGTCGTGCTTCGACCTTCCTATACGCAAGTTAAGGAGGACCCTGTTACAAGAAAACAGGACACCTACAGGGGATAGGTCGCAACATCACCATAAACACAAAAAAGATTAAACAAGAGGAACAGCACCACATGAGGCTTTGTCTTCATTTCCCCTAATTTTTCTCCATCCACCACCCCCAACCCCCACCCCCACCCCCACCCCCGCACACACACCAATTTTCCCTATTTTCCCCACAATTTTCGCAATTTCGGCGGTCCGGCGCGCGGTTCGTTCTATGAAACAGCTATATAGGTATGTCCTACGGGACAATTTCGCGGTCGCGGCGGCGTTCGTTCTACTGAACGTTCGCAGTACGAGGCGTTCGCTCTACGGAGTAGGCCTACCACTGTAGTTGATAAACATTTTATCCAGGTGCTTGCTTGTACATTGCAACTTCTCACTCGGTAAAGGAGGCTCAAACCGCACACCTTTACTTCCTCGTCATCGAGCCACCCTTTAAATCATTCCAACACAACTAACTCTCTGAGAACAATGCAACTAGGCTGCGAATTAACACGCCAAAGTTGACTTTCACAGTAACGTTGTCCTGCTCAACCCTCACAGCTATCCGTTTTTATTCCTGAATGAGAAGAAGCAATGTGAGTTAAGTATTTTGTTCAAAGACGTAACTTTTGGATCGCGCAGCCATAAGCACTGCGCCCACTATATCCTCAAGCAATTACAGGTGAAGCGCTATAATGAGTAGGCCACAGATCTGTCGGTTTAGTCGTTTTGAAACAAGTTATATAATGTGATCGTGTTCCAGCAGAACCCTAACCGTTTCAGAATGATTCATAGTGGAACATAGTGCCACCAGCAGCCCACCAGCAGCATCTTCAGAACCCAGTCCACAGCATGCCTTGTAGAGATATATCGCCCTTCGGCTTTCTGCTGCACAAACTCGTATATACTCAACGTATCTCCAAAGCTGCGTATCGGGTGTCGGAATGCTCACCCCCGTTCTCTTTACAACTCCCCTCTTCTTCTCTCCCTCCTCCCTCCGCCTCTTGCTCGTCTGCGTGTCTTCAGTTTGGCCACGCGCCATCCACGTGAGAGCGAGAGAAGGTGCGCGAACTGACGCAATATGAACGAGATTCGTGTTCAGGACTTGCTGCATGCCCGATACAATGTGCGCTTTCTAGGCCTCGTTAACAAAATCACCAATCCCATTTTAGGTAAGTCAGCATCCTCTGCCTTGCACAACTAGCGGCTGATGTATGAAGAGATTTGTCTGTGTGGAAAAGTCGAAGTTTTTCCGCTTTTCGGAGCTTTTGTATCCAGGAATTTTCACCATAGAGCCGTGCGTCCATGACTTTTTCGACCAGGGCGTGCCCACCGGGCCTCGCTTTGATTCCAAGCCATGGGGGGAAACGGCACTTTTCTTGTATGTGATTTGACTGAAAATGGCTGTTTAATCTTTATGCAAGCGCTACGAACTTTAATCTGGTGATTGTCTACTTTTTCCAAACTTCAAACCACTGCATAGAAGCTTCTTATCATATGCGTTGAGCAGGAGGAGAAAAAGGTCAAATGACGTGTTGTTTAGGTAGGGAGGATTCATCCCTGCGCTTCCAATGCAAAGTTGGCGTGAGGAGGTGCAGCAGTGAGATATATGCCGCAACCACACACTTCAACCGTATATCAGCTCTCACTGCTCCGCTCAACTGACTTCTGGAGGCTGTAGTTCGTGGTGTGTGTTTCGTTCTGGAAGAACTCGTTATATAAGTTTTCAAGTGTCACTTGATTAATTAAGCGGTTTGCTGAGTACGACTTCCTCGAGCAGGCTGTGGCCTATAGCTGTACATGCACCATCAAAACTGAAACGTCGTTTGGAGCTAAACTGCAGCTTCGAGTATATACTCGTCTGAAAGATACGATGCATTTTCCACGTCAGCTGTGATGCTCGCAAACACGTACATACGTACAGCAGGAGACTGGTGTACGTGTGTCCTGCACAAAAGAAACGAAAAAGCTGTCACGAAGAACGATAACAGAGCATCACCCACACATTGACAGCATGTGCAATGTGCACGCATGTATCGAACGCCCAAAACGCCCAGAAAAAACATTATCATTCTGAATGTGTCTTCTACAGAGAGATTGATGACATTTTAAAATGTCTTTTTTGCTTTTTAATAGTAGTTGTATATCGACGAATCTTATGTATGAGAAGAAATGATGGTTGTGGTGGGGATGATGATGATGATGATGATGATGATGATGATGAGAAGAAATGGTGGTTGTGGTGGGGATGATGATGATGATGATGATGATGATGATGATGATGATGATGATGATGATGATGATGATGATGATGATGATGATGATGATGGTGGTGGTGGTGGTGGTGGTGGTGATGATGATGATGATGATGATGATGATGATGATGATGATGATGATGATGATGATGATGATGATGATGATGATGATGATGATGATGATGATGATGCTGCTGCTGCTGCTGCTGATGATGATGATGATGGAAGCAATTAAAGCAGGCTCTACTGAACTTGCCGAGAGAAGACGAAGCAAGCCAACACAGGACAGAGATTCGTCATGCAATGACGAGTAGGTACAGAAGCAGACGGCAAGGCAGACGAGAGAGCAAGATTCACTAGAGATAGGTAATGAGAGAAGACAGACGGAGGAATGAAACACGTGTAGACCACGTGGCGACTCACTGGAACGAGTGCAGGGCACCGGTGCTGTCAAAGGCCGACAAACTTGTACGAGGCGGAAACGACTAGAAATGACGGTTCTCTCTGCGCAACCGTTCTCTGAATGATTATCGTTGGCCTTCTTCCATTATGTGATAGCGGTAGAGCGCGTGCGCATCCATGCGCGCTTCTGACTGTAACTGGGATGAATGGATGGAATTTTACGACCTTTGTAGGCTATGTAAGGCCAACGAGCACGAACGTTATCATGGAATGGATTTGAGTTAGCGCAAATCAAGTCACGACATCTCTAGTTATTCGCCCGAACGTACCTGGGCACGCTTGTGCATATTCTTCGTCTAGACATCTGAGACAAGCACTGAAAATCAGGCATGACTATGTACATCTGAGACAAGCACTGAAAATCAGGCATGACTATGTACATCTGAGACAAGCACTGAAAATCAGGCATGACTATGTACATCTGAAGAAAGAAAAAAGATGTAGGACTGACGAGCACGATTAAGCCAGACCAAAGAGTAAAAAACAGACAAAATCACACTTTTCAACCACAAAATATTGCAGTTTTTTTTAATACAAATGTCATAGTAAACATAATGTTTATAGCGCACATAAGTAAGTTTTCACTTTAGCACAAAGCTATAGAAATACGTATGTGACGTACATCTCTGGCATCTTTGCAAGGCAGTTCGAAAACTTCCAGAGACTTTAGTCTGGTTTGTCATGACCGGCCACAGTCGAGGCTGGTTTACAATAACCTCCATGCGGTGCAGCCCCTCTACCCTCTCGGTGGTCATCCGGACAGCAGAAACATAAGGCTCTGCACATTGTCCACGAGGAGTATTCAGCTTTGAAGTGTGCACTTTTATGGGCCAGTCTCAGTTGTGACTTGTGCCAGTACACACTTCATTTAGTTACCTTGATAGTCTGATTTGCCATTGCTTATGCATTGCGCACTTTCAACCGACTACGTGGAGTGTTCATGAGATTCACTCACTCCTCCCACCCACCCCAGCCCCTACACCCCATCCAGCCCCTACACCCCATCCAGCCCTTACACCTCATTCAGCCCTTACACCTCATCCAGCCCCTACACCCCATCCAGCCCCTACACCCCATCCAGCCCCTACACCTCATCCAGCCCCTACACCCCATCCAGCCCCTACACCTCATCCAGCCCCTACACCTCATCCAGCCCCTACACCCCATCCAGCCCCTACACCTCATTCAGCCCCTACACCCCATCCAGCCCCTACACCTCATCCAGCCCCTACACCTCATCCAGCCCCTACACCCCATCCAGCCCCTACACCTCATCCAGCCCTACACCCCATCCAGCCCCTACACCTCATTCAGCCCCTACACCCCATCCAGCCCCTACACCTCATCCAGCCCCTACACCCCATCCAGTCCCTACACCTCATCCAGCCCCTACACCCCAACCACAGCACCTTCCCTTAAAAAAGGTGAAGCTATCAACTTGTCTCATTATGAAAGTGCATGATGAACTCCGTGCAGTGTGTCCCTTGTGGTAATAGATAATTGTTCCAGTGA
Organism: Theodoxus fluviatilis; assembly: GCA_034096865.1. Lineage (NCBI taxonomy): Eukaryota > Metazoa > Mollusca > Gastropoda > Cycloneritida > Neritidae > Theodoxus > Theodoxus fluviatilis. The sequence continues at coordinate 212,593 of JAWQFJ010000024.1, forward strand.
ACAACTGATCAGTCCAGATCTAATTAAAATCTTGACGTATTCTCAAAGACCACTTCATCCTTACTTTCGAAGGTTTTGCTCATTTATTCTCTAACGGTATGTTCACATGGTCTCATGGTGGGCAACTGATTGATCAGCGACTAGTATTGTGTAATGTGAATAAGTAGTCAGATCTTGACATCTTTCTCAGATGATTTCAAGTCCAATAACTGCTTTTCAAACAATCCATATTGGCAGTGTGTACGACGATTCGATTTTCTTAAGTTGGATTCACCTGTAAACACCTGGACAACCGATCTTGAAATCTTCCTGAGAACTTGTATCATCTCATATAGGGGAGACCGGGGCAGGTTGAGTCACCAAAATGAAAAACTGGTCTTACTTCGCCAATTTAACAAGTATGACATAATTGAAATGTTTAAATTAATCTGCAATCATTCCTTTACCTAAACGAACGAAAAAAAGTTGAAAATGTATGTTGGTTTCTTCACTACAATCAAAATAAGAGGGGTACCCAATTTTGACTCAACCTGCCCCATGCCGGGGTAGGTTGAGTCTTTTGTGGGGTAGGTTGAGTCACTAGGAACAGAAAAGCTGAACAGATGCACAAAGTCAACCTACAATTCCCAAATTGCCAATGCTCAGAAAGAGCATTCATTGTTCTTTAAAAATCACTTTACATTTTTTGATTGTCTTAATTGAGTGCTGAGCAGCTGAGTGTAGAAGTGAGTCACAAAAATTTTGAAAAAACCAAATGTAATACCCCTTTTTTATAACTTGTTACAGTTTTTGTATAAAACATGAGACTTTAAAACTGAGGCTCCAATGAAACGAAAGTCCATCCTCTGTTCAGCGAGACATGTTTCAGTAAGATACGTGCATTGTCTGTTTTTTAATTTGGTTTCAAAGACAAGTGGTGAATCAGTTAGTTACTATCTGGAGTAGGTTGAGTCACGTGTTGCACAATAATTTTTTTCATCCATGTAGGCTGTGCATTGTCACATCTAGGTACCATTAGTGAAGGTCTAGGTGTGTGCGTGTTGTGCCGGTTTGCTTTTTTCCTTCCTCTGTCAGTTTATTTTAAGTGCTGTGAGAATGTCCACAATGGTTTGACACTTGGCATTTTTTCTGCATATTATTTCAATTCATTCAAAACTGCTCACACAGATAGAAAAGTAGAATTTTGCTAAAGCTTCGATTGATTCAAGCTTCGTAAATGATTTAACCCTCTTTGCCTTGGAGCGCCCGTCAGCGCCCGCTTTTTATCACAGTCTAAACGCTTGGAACGCCCGGTAACGCCCGCTCGACATGCATATTCATGAAGCAGCCGTATTTACCCAGAATTCTGCTATCTGTTGGTCGAGGTCGCGATGCCGATCATCCCGATGAGAGCGATATCGACTTAGATTCGGATGAAATCACACTGACTGCAAGCAGTGAGTCTGATGAAGAAGAGGAGCATGGAGGCAGCAGTCGGCGAACTACGGGGACATGGTCGTCGAACTTATCAAAGTTCAACATCGACGATTTCGTTGAGTCAGTCTGCGTCGACACCATAACATAAGGCAGTGTGTGTGTGGTCAAGGGGGAGTTAACTCTTCCCTTGCATTGCCTCTTTGTCACAAGTTAACTCCCTTGTCTCAAGGATATCCACTTAAAATAAACAAACCCGTCTCAAGGTGAAGAGCAGGGCCGGATCAAAGTTTTTTGAGGGGGGGTGCTTAAAATTGTTTTAGGGTCTTCTCATCGAAGTGGCGAAGCCACGAGTGCG
>JAWQFJ010000024.1:229373-289501 GCA_034096865.1 Theodoxus fluviatilis
ATAGGTCAGGTATCTTGAATCTCAAAAACTTCAGAGAAAATTGGGTTTTTAAAAAAAGTGGCTGTTTTTTAACATTTAGGGCCCCTGTGACCTTGACCTTGAAGCAAGGTCAATTCACTCTGTATGTTTTTGTACGCCTTGTCATCATACACCATCATGCCAAATTGGGTGTTGATATACTTAATAGTCTCTGAGAAAAATCCAACGTTAAAGTTTTTTACAGACGCCGGGACGGATGACACGGGTGAGTACATAGACTCACTTTTGCTTCGCATGAGAGTCAAAAATGACTTTTTCTACATGTATTGTATTAACAAAACCCTAAATGTTTCATACACTAGTAAATTGTGTGCTATCCCATCTTCTTATCTATGCCTTATGAGCACTCGGGGAATCCACTGCTTAAGGTTTTTTTTAATTATAAAGAAACGTTTTCTCAGCAAAACAAAAATTGTGAATGACACTCAAGCTGGTCTCTTCCCCAAATGTTGAGGCCAGCCTACAGTACAACCCCATTTATTTCTGGCCATGATACCATAACCACAACTATTTTTGTAATCTTTTGGCCTGATCAATTTTTTCCCCTTAATTTTTTTTTCTCTCCTCACTATTGTCAGTATCGAAAAAAGTTTTTAGTTCAGCAGAAAAGAATGGGGCCAGTCAGGTGACTAAAATCGTAACAATCTTTTCCTTTTGCCTAATTGGAAAAACTACTTGTGATGTTTGGTAGTGGGAGGAAAACCTAGGAAATAAGTGGAGGAACCAGATCAGATGGCAGTACAGAATTCAAGAACAAGGTGGAGACCAATCAAACTTCTGGCAATATTAATTATTATGTTCTTGTCACATACAGAAAGCTGTAAAATTCTACATCCACAATGATATATATAGTCACTGCCATCACCACATCTGTATCATTTCCAACATGAAAATATTTCCCTTTTTTTAATTCCAGAACTTAAAAAAGAGAAAATTTTCAGAAAATGTAAGAAAAATATACTCTTCAACACAAAATTAATTAGGTTTCAATCCCAGCACATGACATTATTATCTATTCCCTCATAAACCTTCATGTGTGTCAAATCCACATCCTGCACCATCCATCCTAAGATAGCTGATAGAATGGATGCAATCAGGAAGATGAGCAACAACATCCTGGGCAGCAGCAATCAGGTAGCATTTAAAGTTTATCAGGGAGACAATAGAATGCATTGTGGTGTAAACCTGCATGTGTGTCAAGTCCACATCCTGCACCATCCATCATGGGGTCATATGGTAATTAGCAGCGCAGCCATGATCGTAGGTTACATAACTTCTGGTGCTATATGTTAGGGTATGTTTCAGGTCTGTGTTGAGAAGTGATGATCGCTAGATCATGGCAAAAGGATGGCATTAAAGCACGCAAAAAAGTTTAATTAGATAAAAAAACTATTAAAAAATAGTCATGATAGATTATTGTAATGTATAATTTCTGCACAATACCGGCAGAAGATAAGTAAACAAACCACACCGTACGTACCTAGCAGACGAACACGATCGAACCGTAGCCACCATGCCAGCAGACGATCGATCAAGCTTAGTGTGATATAATGTTTCATGTAAAGCTCGAATAAGTGGTGGCAGATAACTGTTTAGTTCTGGCTTTAATTGACCATTTTGTTTCCCTGGTCTGGCGAGGACAGAAAATTCACGATCGAGTCGATGAGTGCATAAATCAACTTGCCCGCATTCGGTGTAATGTAACGATTAAGTAAGAATCAGATGATGACAAGAAATGGCACTTTCTACCATGAGATATGGTCACTTTTACTGGTTCACTACCCCATTTTGGTCACATTTCATAAGGGTCAAAGTGACCTTGACCTTGATGATATGTGACCAAATGTGTCTCATGATGAAAGCATAACATGTGCCCCACACAATTTTTAAACTTGAAACAGTTATCTTCCATAGTTCAGGGTCAAGGTCACTTCAAAATATGTATACAATCCAACTTTGAAGAGCTCCTGTGACCTTGACCTTGAAGCAAGGTCAACCAAACTGGTATCAAAAGATAGGGCTTGCTTTGACCTATATACCACTTGTAGCTAAGGTCGCCATTCTCAATAACGTGGGAGATAATTGGGAAAATGTGAAAAATGACTGTTTTTGAGACCACATTTATGGCTCCTGTGACCTTGACCTTGAAGCAAGGTCAAGTCACTATGTATGTTTTTTGAGGCCTTGTCGTCATACACCATCATGCCACATTTGGTGTTGATAGACTTAATAGTCTCCGAGAAAAATCCAACGTTTAAGTTTTTTACGGACGCCCGGACGCCCGGACGGACGGACGACACGGCTCAGTACATAGACTCACTTTTGCTTCGCATGTGAGTCAAAAAGGTGTGTTAACACAACCCCTGTAACATACTCCTTTATGAGAAAAGAATGATGGTTAGGCTCGTAGCCTATGTACACCAGACAACTCCAAGGCAAAAAGGTACAAATCACCAGGAGGCCTTTGTGTATGGCAAGGCTAGAGATAAACAAAACATAGGACCGCCATCTCTGCAGCAGACAGGGACTCACAGCATGTGCGAGGCGCAGTGCCGTGGTTCTATCCCTGGGACGGGAAAGATCTGAGTTTATTCATATATACTCACAGCATGGGGCAGACAGGCAGCAGTAGGGGCACGTTCCAAGTCCAAGAAAGGGTGGGAGAAGAATGCCTCAAATGGGATTCTCTCATCAGGATCACGCTTCAGCATGTGCAGCAGCAGGTCTCGGCAGTAGTCTGACACCTCCACACCCACTGGCAACTGTGGAGGGGAAGGGGAAGAGAAGAGCTGAAACTGTTGTAATCTCCTACAGCGTCCCACCCCAGATATTAGCATCCCTCCCCAGCCATTAGCATCCCACCACAGCTATCAGCATCGCACCCTAACCATCAGCGTCTCACCTCAACCATCAGCGTCCCACCCCAGCCATCAGCATCCCACCCCAGCTATCAGCATCCCACCACAGCTACCAGCATCCCACCCCAGCCATCAGCATCCCACCCCAGCTATCAGCATCCCACCCCAGCAATCAGCATCCCACCCCAGCAATCAGCATCCCACCCCAGCCATCAGCATCCCACCACAGCTATCAGCATACCACCACAGCCATCAGCATCCCACCACAGCCATCAGCATCCCACCACAGCTATCAGCATCCCACCCCAGCTATCAGCATCCCACCCCAGCCATCGGCATCCCAACTCAGCTATCAGCATCCCACCCCAGCCATCAGCATCCCACATCAGCTATGAGCATCCCACCCCAGCCATCAGCATCCCACCCCAGCCATCAGCATCCCACCACATGCTATCAGCATCCCACCACAGCTATCAGCATCCCACCACAGCTATCAGCATCCCACCCCAGCTATCAGCATCCCACCCCAGCCATCAGCTTCCCACCACAGCTATCAGCATCCCACCACAGCTATCAGCATCCCACCACAGCTATCAGCATCCCACCCCAGCTATCAGCATCCCACCCCAGCTATCAGCGTCCCACCCCAGCTACTAGCATCCCACCCCAGCTATCAGCGTCCCACCCCAGCTACTAGCATCCCACCACAGTTATCAGCATCCCACCCCAGCTATCAGCGTCCCACCCCAGCTACTAGCATCCCACCCCAGCCATCAGTGTCCCATCTCAGCCATCAGCATCCCTCCCAAGCTATCAGTGTTCCACCCCAGCCATCAGCGTTTCACCCCAGCCATCAGCATCCCACCCAAGCAATCAGTGTTCCACCCCAGCCATCAGCGTTTCACCCCAGCCATTAGCATCCCACCGCAGCCATTAGCATCCCACCCCAGCTATCAGCATCCCACCCCAGCCATTAGCATCCCACCCCAGCTATCAGCATCCCACCCCAGTCATCAGCATCCCACCCAAGCTATCAGCATCTCACCCCAGCTACTAGCATCACACCCCAGCCATCAGTGTCCCATCCCAGCTATCAGCATCCCTCCCAAGCTATCAGCATCCCACCCGAGCTATCAGTGTCCCACCACAACCATCAGCATCCCACCCCAGCCATCAGCATCCCACCACAGCCATCAGCATCCCACCACAGCCATCAGCATCCCACCACAGCCATCAGCATCCCACCACAGCCATCAGCATTTCAACCCTAGCAATCAGTGTTCCACATCAGCCATCAGCATCCCTCCCAAGCTATCAACATCCCACCCAAGCTATCAGCATCCCACCCAAGCTATCAGTGTCAAACCACAACCATCAACATCCCACCCCAACCATCAGCGTCCCACCACAACCATCAGCATCCCACCCCAGCCATCAGTGTACCACCACAGCCATCAGCATTCCACCACAGCCATCAGCATACCACCCCAGCAATCATGTATCAGTGTACCACTACAACCATCAGCATCCCACCCCAGCCATCAGCATTCCACCACAGCCATCAGCATTCCACTACAGCCATCAGCATCCCACCACAGCTATCAGCATCCCACCCCAGCCATCAGCCTCCCACCCCAGCCATCAGTGTACGACCACAACCATCAGCATTCCACCACAGCCATCAGCATCCCACCACAGCCATCAGCATCCCACCACAGCCATCAGCATTCAACCCTAGCAATCAGTGTTCCACCCCAGCCATCAGTGTCCCATCCCAGCCATCTATACGGTTCCACTGGCACTACTTTAGTCCATGGACAGACTACAAGTTACTAAGACACAGTATCAATGATACTGTTACAGGCATTTAGATTTTTGGTTTGTAAATAGTCTCTGCAAGTCAATGAGAACTGCAGCTGCATAGGTGCAAGGGAGATTATATAGAATAGGAATGGTAATGAACCACAAGTTCATTGCTTTGCATGCTTGACAAGAATATTTGCATATAGCTCAGATTGGTTGCTAACCCAATAATATTCCTGATCATGAATTTGGTTAGATCAAATGAAGGATGCAAGACCCATACCTCAACAGGCTTTGAATCCCAAATCTTAGCACCAAGCTCTTTGTAGTTTTTGGAGGCAAATGGAGCTTTACCAAACAAGCACTCTGCAAACAACAAAATGATTCCTTCACAAATCAAACACTCTTAGATCACTACAACAAGCAAACAAATGTAAAAGTAAGCTCCTAATGGTGGCATCTAAAGGTTTTACATAGTCCAATTTGCACATTAAAAATTTTACTAAAAAAAAAGAAATTAATGGCAAAAGCTTTATGTGATAACAGATATGACACGAAAAAGGTAACGGTAAAGGAAGAGGTGTAGTTATATACAGCGACTCATCACCCATGTCTGGGTCCTAAACTGCTTTACACTTCAACTATTGATCATAAGCCAAGGCAGGCAACCATGCTTTTGGTTTTTAATTTCAGTCCCATAGACAAATATCTCCCATTCATGAACAGAAAATATCTACAAAGACATCATACTTAGCACATCTCTAAATAGACAAGAGTTACAAAATGTGTTCTTGATCACAAGCATGTTAGCATGTTGACTATCTAATTTCCATTCTCCATGACCATGGACTCCAGCTGAAGAGAGGGGTGTCTAGCGGCAGCTCAATGTGCAATGCTCAAAGCAACTGAGCAATCCACTGGGGAGGAAGGGGGAGGGGGTGGGGGAATCCAACATATACACAGACAAGTGGAACACAGCAAACTGGACTTGGGAGATAGCTGACCATAGAATATGACTCCTAATGACCAGATGTCCACTCTGGCATCGTAAGAAGCTCGGCAGACGATCTCTGGTGCCATGTACAGAGGAGAACCTCGCATGACTGACAGCTCATCCCCATCATTCATCAGTTTGGCAAAGCCAAAATCTGAAAAGCAAGAATAGATCTTCCATGAACAAATTGACACAAATGAAAAAAATCAGGAACAATTGGATGATGAGTGAAAGATAAGCCACAAACAAACATATCCAAGCAATACACACCTGCTTCATGACTGCTATGAAGGTTATCTAACAACTGAGCAGAGTATAAATTTGCAAAGACATTCTGTTTAATTTAGCACTTATGATAACAAGAAGGGCAAAGCCCATACGACTCACATGCTTGACCTTGACCTTTATATGACCTTGACCTTCAGGTGACCTTCAAGGTCAAGGTCAAACAACTAAACCTACCAATGACATCATACACAAAGAAATGCTTTACACATTTTTCCTACCAAAATACATGTGACCTTGACCCAAGGTCAAGGTCATCCAAGGTCATGCAACACAAAGCTGTTAATTCAAGATATAGGAAGCACAATGGTGCTTATTGGCACTTTCTACCATGAGATATAGTCACTTTTAGTGGTTCACTACCCCATTTTGGTCACATTTCATAAGGGTCAAAGTGACCTTGACCTTGATGATATGTGAACAAATGTGTCTCATGATGAAAGTATAACATGTGCCCCACATAATTATTAAGTTTGAAACAGTTATCTTCCATAGTTCAGGGTCAAGGTCACTTCAAAATATGTATACAATCCAACTTTGAAGAGCTCCTGTGACCTTGACCTTGAAGCAAGGTCAACCAAACTGGTATCAAAAGATAGGGCTTGCTTTGACCTATATACCACTTGTTGCTAAGGTCGCCATTCTCAATAACGTGGGAGAAAATTGGGAAAATGTGAAAAATGACTGTTTTTGAGACCACATTTATGGCTCCTGTGACCTTGACCTTGAAGCAAGGTCAAGTCACTATGTATGTTTTTTGAGGCCTTGTCATCATACACCATCATGCCACATTTGGTGTTGATAGACTTAATAGTCTCCGAGAAAAATCCAACGTTTAAGTTTTTTACGCCCGGACGGACGGACGCCCGGACGGACGGACGGACGGACGGACGAAACGGCTCAGTACATAGACTCACTTTTGCTTCGCATGTGAGTCAAAAAGCACACACACACACACACACACACACACACACACACACACACACACACATTGCACATATTCACTTGACATCAAGTGATAAATATCAGCAACAAAACACGGAAAACATGCCAAGTCACAAAATGCTGGTTTCAGTGACCAAGCACAAATTGAAAGCAACATGATATGCAGTACACATGAGGTTCTTAATTAACAATTTCCTCTTCATCTACACTTCAGTAATTTTCAAACCAACTGTCTTTACATCAGTTTCAAACTGAATGAAAAGCCATACATGTGCCACTGAGAGATACTCTGCAGTGTGAACATATCACTGCCCCTCAAGGTGCTATCACTCCCCTCCATTCGTATAAGGCCAAAGAAAAAATAAGTTGTGGTTTTGGTAACCTGACTGACCCTTTTTTCCCTGCCGACCCTTTTTTAAATTTAAATTCTTATACTTTTATTGTGCATAAGAAAAAAAAGAAAATGTGTGTGTGTGTGTGTGTGTGTGTGTGTGTGTGTGTGTGTGTGTGTGTGTGTGTGTGTGTGTAATTGATGATAATTAATGAATAGGGTGCTATCCCATCTTCTCTGCTTTACGTTTTGAGCACTCGGGGAATCCATTATTTAAGTTTTACAAATCTGGGGTGGTGTGTGTGTGTGTGTGTGTGTGTGTGTGTGTGTGTGTGTGTGTGTGTGTGTGTGTGTGTGTGTGTGTGTGTGTTTCAGTGAAAGAAAAAATTAATTAACAAAAGTTCAGGTTGACTTACAAGCCTTATATTTTCTGGTCATGTTACCATTATTACAACTGCTTTTTGTTTTTGTCTAAATGCAACTTCAGCTCTGCTACGAAAGCTTTTCATGAGAAACTCAAGAAGAACTCACACACGATAAAGTGTGCTTTTCTCCTCATCTACACATTCTTGCAGTAGGCAGGTGCTTCAATATGTATCAGCACAAACCCTTGCTCACAAAAGTCAGGCAAACCTCTTTCTCAAGCTCACCTCCAATCTTGAGGATGGGGTCAGAGGGCGAGGCAACGAGGATATTCTGTGGCTTGAGATCCATGTGAGCCACATTGTTTTCACTGAGAAACCTCATGGCCAGGGCTGCAAGGTCCACCAATGAAAGACATGTTCCAACATTTCAAACAAACAAACACACAAACAAACAAACAAACAAACAAAGGCATTCCTCAGAAAACATTTCTGTAACTATGAATAAATTAAAGTATACCTTGAGAAAGGAGGCCGGTGTTGGATTTGCTTGCCGTTTGTGAAAAGAGAAGAAAAAAGACTTTTGTCCAACTGAAAGTGGACACACACAGGGTCTATACTGACAATCGCACGTTGTTCTCTTCACTGTACCTGATGAAGGAGCTTACAATTACATAGCTTCGAAAACTCATACATTAAAAAACTTACAGTTGGACAAAAGTCTTCTTTCTTCTCTTTCCACCAACAAATCAAAGGTAACTAAATATTTCATGGAGTGTGTGCTTTGCACGGGTAACAAACATCAGAACTTTAGGTTTTTTTGAGTGACACTGTTCAGTTTTACATTTAGTTTTCTATCCATCTCCTGTGGAGAGCTGTGAGCATGTATCCATTTAAATGCAATACACAAAATGATACCTAACCAGAGACTAGAGTGCACTCTGAGAGCAAACTTCCACCAAGGACACCACTTTCTCCTCCATGACCTCCATGACCTGTATAGTTTAATTCATTTTAGTCAGTGTCTGCTGGTGGTATCCGAGTGGGAAACACATATGCTGGTGTCATTAATAGTTTGACATCAACTTAATGATGAGTGATAACATTTCTCTTAATGCTTGTAATTCCCAACCTAATTAGTAATTAACATATTACCTCAAAAATTTAATGGATTGTTCCTTTCCGTGAAATCCTGACCTTGCATCAAACTTCATTAGAATCCATTGAGAAATCTTTTAGTTATTTTCTAACGAACAAGGGTAAAACATTATCTCCTTGGCAGAGGTAATGATGACAACATTAGTGATGATGATGGATGATGATGGATGATGATGATGATGTTGAGGAGGAGGAGGAGGAGGAGGAGGAGGAGGAGGAGGAGGAGGAGGAGGAGGAGGAGGAGGAGGAGGAGGAGGAGGAGGAGGAGGAGGAGGAGTAGAGGAGGAGGAGGAGGAGGAGGAGGAGGAGAAGGTTGGATGGATGATGATGAGGATGATTATGATGATGATGATGATGATGATGATGATGATGATGATGATGATGATGATGATGGTGATGATGATGATGATGATGATGATGATGATGATGTTGATGATGATGATGATGGAGGAGGAGTATGATGATGATGATGATGATGATGATGATGATGATGATGCTGATGATGATGTTGTTGATGATGATGATGATGCATGCATGTCATTCATGCAAGTGAGACAAATGATCCTCTACCCAGCTGCTGCAGGAAGCGCTTGACGATCTGTTCAGGCAGCGCCCTCCGCTGGTGGATGAGGCGGGAGAGGTCGCCCCCACTGCAATACTCCATGATGAGGTAGATGTAGTTCTCATCCCACTGCCAGTGCAAAACACAGCAGTTAGCCAAGCTGTGGTTGTACAACAGGCATGTGAAAATCAGCAAAGCATCGCAAATGTAAAAACATCAGAGTACACGTTTCACCATCTTTGCAGATTACAGAAGACAGTCATTCAGTTGAAGTTTCACAGTGAGGCTGGCGGGGCACAGCTCTAGTCTAAGCAAGGAAAGATGTACAAGTCCTACTCCAGTCCTTCTTGCCCGGCCCTCCCCATCAGTCCAGCCTGCTGTCCATTTGGGAAAGCACTTCATCTACTGCCATGGACTCCAAAGGCTCCACCTTTGTGGAATGGATCTAAGAGTTAATCAGTCATCTTGGAGGAAAAGCAAACACCGAATGTTAAGGCTTTCAGAGTTGGGGCTGGGTGGGGGAGAGCAAGCTAGGAAATAAGTTTCTTCTCTGAGGAAAGCCCATTACCTGAAAATCTCTGAGTTCCACAATGTGGTCATGCTTCAAATGCTTCAGCAGCTGAATCTCTGTGAGGAGGTTTTCTGTGGATGCCTTGTTCAGGGAGGTCTTGAGGACACACTTGACTGCAACCACTTCCCTGGCCCCAGCCTGTGACAGAGAGTCAGAGTGTGTGAAACATCTGAAAAAGTTATATACTTTTAAGCCCAATATACATGTATGTATGTATATTTGCAGTTACAGTGACCCAACCAGCACTCTTCTTCAAAAATGGAAGAAATCTATGGTAATTAATGAACTGTGAGCTGTCCCACCTTCCCTGCCTTTTGAGCACTTGGGGAATCCCCTATTTCAGTTTTCTTTTTAAGGTTTTTCAGTGAAAGAAAAAATTGTGATTTCAGTTCAATCTGGTCTCCACTTTGAGAATAAATGAATGAATGAATGAATGAATGAATGAATGAATGAATGAATGAATGAATGATAAATGAATGAATGAACGAACGAAAAAATGAATGAATGAATGAATAAATAAATAAATAAATATAATAAAGTTCAGGCCTTGTTGTTAATGTTGCCATATTACCATTACCACAACTTTTGTGTGTGTGTCTATGAGCCCAAAAATTGCTTTTTACAAATTGATAATATTTAAAGATAAACATGAAAGCTAGTGCCATGCACTTGATGCAACCAAATTTCTTCAACAACTTTGTGTTTGAAATGTAAGTGTTCTGCGGATTTGTTTTATTGGAAAGTAATAAGAAGATGAAACTCACTATCACACTACTTGCAACTTAATGGGGGGAAAACACACACACAAACACACACACACAAAAACACACACACACACACACACACACACACACACAAACACCACTGCACCAGTGATTAAATGATGCTGCAATGAATAGGAGTAACTACAAGTAACAAGTCTTGCCACAAAAACATTGCAAATGCAAACAACCAGAGTGGAATATCTACTGTCATATAATGAAGGCATGTAAGAATGAGCCAGTTTTTACTGTTCCACAGGAAATACACCCTCCCATCTTTGCCATTCTTGCAAGTCTGGATTTGATTATTCCACTTTTGTACCCTCTGAACTCGGTAAATGTTCCCAACTTTTTTCCACTTGTCATCATGTTCATCCTTTTATGTTCATTATTCAGCCCTGACATTTCCACTACATCAACTACTATGGATGATTCCTGTCACAAATTAAGTGCACATGATATGCATGATGACAAATAATTGTCCAAACGATTATTATATCTATTTACTCAAATGTGTCACGTTTTGCACAGATGATCTTGCCTTGTAGCTGTTGTTCACATATATGTTAATATTGGTGCTGGTGCTAGTGGTAGTGTTTTTGTTGCTGTTGTATCATGGATAGTTCATTACTGTACTGTCACCCTGCATCGCATGTCTCCCTGACTGATTCCTCATTTCCTGCAGGCGGAATATCTACTTGTGGAGACAAGTTCAGCCAGAAGATACATACTGATTGCACAAGAAAACAAATGCTTAAAAAACATTTACAAAATCTCACTTAATGTAAGTTTTGTTTTGTTTTCCATTGATAGTGCTATTGCCTAGGTAAAAAACGATTTTGGCAGTCAGCAATCACGCACAACCAACGTAAACATTCAATGGGCATCGGACAAACATTCCTTGGACACCTGGCAGTGTGACGATAAATTATATAACTTTAGTTCACTGACGAACACAAAATTAATTTCTTTGACTCTTGTAACCGTGAATTTACAGAGGAAGGAAGACGAGATGAGATCGCATCATTGCATCATAAGTTTAAAATATTTCAGTCGAAACTGAAAATGTGAGTGTGAAACTGAAAGCACCTCACCCAGAAGCAAATAAGTGCAAGGTTTTAATGAACTATAACTTTTTCAGACATGAAAAGGACATGTTTATTATGTAGTGACTGAACATATTTGATTCATCTACTTGAATATTTAAAGCAAAATAAGGCGAAATCGTGTGAGAAAAACAAACGCACGCAGTGCAACTATAACTATAAGGGGAGGTAATGCCGAGTAATGATGACAGAAAGTCCCTGGGTTTCAGAAAGAAGGCATAAGCAAGCTCTTGGACCACACCTTCCTGTAGGCTTTATACACGGTAGCATAAGATCCACTGCCTAACTTGTCTGTAAACACAAAGTCTTTCAGTTTGGGAGCAGGAACTTTCGCTGACGATGGTCTCGGAGCAGACGATGCTTTCGAGGCAGCCATGTTGTCAAAAATCGTCTTTAGTAATCTTTGGTATGGAGAGCTCTCAACAACAAAAATGTTCACCTTCTCAGATAACTTTTTATTCTTATATATAAGAATAAAGCCAAAATTTTGTAATAATATTATATAGTTGGGTGAAATCTTGTTTTGCGTCTACTGTCAACTTGCTTATGCGAGAACTTTGCGATGTTTAAATATGGCGGACACGTTTCTAAGGGCGCCACTGTAACACATCCAAATAGACTCTCTGCTTCTTGGGTACACCCAGGGCATCACAGTCCACCAAGATGTGGTGCGGGTAAGACGTAAAGCCACTTTTGCGTGATCTGACTAATTTTGCCTTGTCACGAGCTGAGTCTGCTCGAATTCCGTGCCTGTCATGACTTATCAATACGTAAGCTTCATCGTGTTGTCAGATCATATTCATATATATAGTATTATGATATAGGTTCAGAACGAGAAGAATCGATAGTAATGTTGATTTTATTAGATAGTCAGAGTGGCTCTTTTTTACACGATTGGTTATCTCCATGTTTGTGTGCTCATATCGTCTGATAGGTCGTGAAAAGATAGTTAATACGTCGGCGTTTCGGTATAACTTATTGGTATTTATTGGCGCTATTGGCCACACGTACGTACCTTCAATTCATAAATGTCAAAGCCAAACCGGAAGGGAAATCTGATACGCAATAGACAGCCTGTAGAGAAACTGATTATTTTGAAACAGAATTAATCGAAAAATCATTATATGATGCTTATCATACTTATTACTGTGATCTTTTCATGTTAATGGGAGGAGATGGGGAGATGATGAGATATCTCGAGATATAATGCAGGAAAAGAAAGAAAATATAGTAATTGAGCTTATTATTCATTCAAAAAGGATCAAGGTTGAAATATATGTGATGTGCATGTAGTTGTGTGTGTGTGTGTGTGTGTGTGTGTGTGTGCGCGTGCGTGCATGCGTGCGTGCGTGCGTGCGTGTGTGTGTGTGTGTGTGTGTGTGTGTGTTCTTATACATTTCTGGTTTTTAATGCCTTTTTCGTTGACATACCATAATGCATATGTAGAGGGACTATATGTTAATAACATCTAGTGGCATGAACTTTTTTTTTCAAGTCCTGCACACAGCTAATTGTGTGATTTGCAAAAAGCATTCATAGTTTTAAACACATTGATAATTGAATATACATTTACACTCTGGAATTTTGTCCAAATTGTAGTTGATTTGATTTGATGACTGAAATAGGCCTGCTGATGAAGCTGCAGTGGCATCTGCAACTGGTGCAGTCATGAGTGACCATAAAATTCATTGACCTGTGTCAGGTCAGAGGCTGTGTGCCCCTCTACCTGGGCAAGGTTCCATGAATAAAGAAAGAAGTCAGACACTCTGGTGTTGAAACCACTGATGGCTTGGCAAGTCTGAGGCTCTTAGCGCCAGCAGTCTTCTTTGATGTGTGACTTTCTGATCCATCTTAATTAACCAGCTCGAGGCTCTGGCAGATTAATTCTCTGCAATTAGAGAGGTCTTTCTACTTGCAATGTCTCTCCATCTGTAGAAAGCCGGACATGATGTATCTATGTATTTGATCATACATGGACTCTTAATATCAAAAACTATATATTTCTAGAGCATGAAAGTACCCATAACTGATTTATATTTCTTGCCCCATTCTGTATTACTCAGGCAAGAGTTCCTTTTCTCGGCAGCCGAGTTACAGCTGTGTTGGGGAGAAGATGGGGTGAGAGTTCGGGGTGGGGGTGGAGGTGGGTGGTGAAGAAGGAGAGGAGAAGGAAATGTTTTTATTTACAGAATGCTCCTTCTCTTCTGTGAAAATAGTGATGTAATATGGATTTGACTTTTTTTTGGTCAGGTTAAATGAAGAGACAGACAAATACATATGAGCTTTAGGTCTCATAGAGAATGATTTAGAAATAAGGAAATCTTAGCTAAAGCCGTTTGCTTTTCTTTGCAGGATTCCTGAGGAATAAGAAGAGTTATGGCTGGAAGGAAAACTGTTGTATGCTACATCTGTGGACGTGAATTTGGATCCAAATCATTATCAATACATGAACCGCAGTGCCTCAGAAAATGGCATGTTGAAAACGACAAGCTTCCTACCAGCCAGAGGAGAAAACCTCCTGTCAAACCTGAAATCCTGCCCACAATTGGAGGCAATGGCCGAGTAGACACCGAGAGACTGAATGAACTAGCTTGGCAAAGTGCTCAGGCCAACTTGGTGCCCTGCGAAAACTGTGGCCGCACTTTCCAGCCAGACCGACTGCCCATCCACCAGCGCAGCTGTCGCCCAGGCAAGCCCCTCAAGCCCATCCGACAGAAAGGTGGGGCAGGGGACTCAAACTCCACTTTGGATGAGAACAGCAACATCCGCCCCAAGACTCGTGAACTTGACCGACCTAAGGTCATCACCCGTAACTCCCACCCAGATATTGCTGGCACCAACTACAACAGCCAGAACTCCACCCCTACTCCACGTTCTCGGGGCACTGCTTTTAGACCGGGCTCCCAAACACCGCGGCTGACCGCTCGGACCCAGGTGAGTGACACATTTCTCTCTTGATTTCTCTTTTCAGCTCTGTCCCACCTTCCCTGTAGCCAAGACAGCAGCAAGTTTTGTTTGCCATCTTAGCAGCCCTTGCCTGGTCAGTGGAATCCATTGGCATGGTCTTGACCTGTTGTTCTGCCAGTCTTGGCCTGTCCTCATACTAGGATAATCACAAGTAGCCCTGCACAGTGTCAGCAACAGTAAACATCCATTATTTCAAGAAAAGTTCCCCATTTAGGGAAGTTTTATTGTATTCCTGGGCTTTTTTTGGTGTGTACTTTTGTTTCCACACAGTATACACAATGAATATGAATTGTTTCTGATAGATGCTTCCCCTCTGATATGAAATATGTTTATATACATATATATTTTGGGGGGGACAGGTGCACTCTGGCTTGTCTGGGTCTGTCAACACCGAGTCTACCAACAAGGTTGACAGCCCTCGTCTGACGCGTACAGGGACCTACACTGACCTGAGCAAGGAGTCTCTGACTGCTACCAAGAAACCCCCACAGAAGAGAACCCCCAAATTTGTAATTTGCTACATCTGTGGCAGGCAATTCACCACTGCCTCCCTCCCCATCCACGAACCCCAGTGCCTAGAGAAGTGGCAGATCGAGAACAAGAAGCTTCCCCCAGGACAGCGGAGACCCCTGCCTAAGAAGCCAGAGGTGCTGAAAGCAGGAGGTGCCTACGACATTGAAGCAGCCAACGAGGCCGCCTGGCAAAGCTCTCAGGCAAACCTGGTGCCCTGTCCAAACTGTGGTCGCACCTTCAACCCGGACCGCCTGCAAGTCCACCTTCGTGCCTGCAAACCCAAAGGGGGCCAAAGCAACACCAGCCCCTCATCAGGGATGAATTTGGACGCCTCCACCTCCAGGGGAGCCCCCAAGGCACCTCCGACTGTGGTGTGCTACATCTGCGGCCGGGAGTTTGGCTCCAAGTCCATTGGCATCCATGAGCCCAAGTGCCTGGAGAAGTGGAAGATCCAGAATGACCAGCTGCCCAAGGAGCAGCGGCGGCCCACTCCAAAGAAACCCCAAGCACTGGCAGATGCAGGGGGCTTTGTTTCAAGGTAAGGTTCCCTTAATATTTCTTGAAAGCTGTGCCTGTTTCTCACAGGGCTGTGGGTTAAAGTTGCTATGGTAGCCTCTTGGAGAACCCACACATTTCCGAGAAAATGTTTAGGATTTCTAAGAGGAAAAAAAATCTTCTGTGGGAAAACATTTCCATCAAAACAAATTGCTTAACAAACTAGGTTTGTCTCTTGTGACTCCCTGCTTTTATGCTTAGGCAGAGCCTGATGGTGCAGTGGATAAATGTCTGCCTCAATAGCACAGTGGATAAATGTCTGCCTCAATAGCACAGTGGATAAATGCCTGCCTCAATAGCACAGTGGATAAATGTCTGCCTCAATAGCACAGTGGATAAATGTCTGCCTCAATAGCACAGTGGATAAATGTCTGCCTCAATAGCACAGTGGATAAATGTCTGCCTCAATAGCACAGTGGATAAATGCCTGCCTCAATAGCACAGTGGATAAATGTCTGCCTCAATAGCACAGTGGATGAATGCCTGCCTCAATAGCACAGTGGATAAACGCCTGCCTCAATAGCACAGTGGATAAATGCCTCAATAAAGCAGTGGATAAATGTCTGCCTCAATAGCACAGTGGATTAATGTCTGCCTCAATAGCACAGTGGATAAATGCCTGCCTCAATAGCACAGTGGATAAATGTCTGCCTCAATAGCACAGTGGATAAATGTCTGCCTCAATAGCACAGTGGATAAATGCCTGCCTCAATAGCACAGTGGATAAATGCCTCAATAAAGCAGTGGATAAATGTCTGCCTCAATAGCACAGTGGATAAATGTCTGCCTCAATAGCACAGTGGATAAATGTCTGCCTCAATAGCACAGTGGATAAATGTCTGCCTCAATAGCACAGTGGATAAATGCCTGCCTCAATAGCACAGTGGATAAATGCCTCAATAAAGCAGTGGATAAATGTCTGCCTCAATAGCACAGTGGATAAATGCCTCAATAAAGCAGTGGATAAATGTCTGCCTCAATAGCACAGTGGATTAATGTCTGCCTCAATAGCACAGTGGATAAATGCCTCAATAAAGCAGTGGATAAATGCCTGCCTCAATAGCACAGTGGATAAATGTCTGCCTCAATAGCACAGTGGATAAATGCCTGCCTCAATAGCACAGTGGATAAACGCCTGCCTCAATAGCACAGTGGATAAATGCCTCAATAAAGCAGTGGATAAATGTCTGCCTCAATAGCACAGTGGATAAATGCCTGCCTCAATAGCACAGTGGATAAATGCCTCAATAAAGCAGTGGATAAATGTCTGCCTCAATAGCACAGTGGATTAATGTCTGCCTCAATAGCACAGTGGATTAATGTCTGCCTCAATAGCACAGTGGATAAATGCCTCAATAGCACAGTGGATAAATGTCTGCCTCAATAGCACAGTGGATAAATGTCTGCCTCAATAGCACAGTGGATAAATGCCTGCCTCAATAGCACAGTGGGTAAATGCCTCAATAGCACAGTGGATAAATGTCTGCCTCAATAGCACAGTGGATTAATGTCTGCCTCAATAGCACAGTGGATAAATGTCTGCCTTGCTGTGTGAGCTGGAGTTATCTCACAAAGATTAGCATTTGCTGACTTCACCTGCACTGGCTGGTCAAATATTGTGACTGGCATGCAGGTAATTTACCTGTCATGAGACTGATGAGAGACTGCAAAGAGGTCTTACAAAATTCTCAAATTCAAATTTAGCTTTGTCCACCCCCATCCCCCATCAGGGCAGTACCCCTGCACCCCACTGGGGCCTAGGCTGCCCCTAGATCCCAGCCTTTTTCTGAGATCTCTTAATCATTGTTCTCCAGCCTGGTCATGTGTTTGAAAGGGTGATACTTTCTACGCTGATTCACAGACCATTTTTGTAAAGTAGTAAGTCTGTAGCTCTGATTTTGTTGCCCTGCTTTGGACACAAATTATTGTGATGGGTGATTACATCAAGACACATGTTGATTCTGATTACCTGAAAGAAATGACACAGGATGAAAAACGTCTAGAGAAGCGAGATGAATGACAGTCTTCAGAAGAATAGCCCCTGTCTGCAGATGTTTCTGCCCTATAGTTACCTAACTTGTCATTTAACACATTTTACTAGGGAAGAAAATATCATGCTTACCATTAGTATCTCTGCACCGGTTAGTAGTTGAAAATATGCATTTGGTTAGTATTGCAGACTCCTGTGCCATTCTTACTCTCTAACCATCAGAGCACTTAGCATTCATCAGCAACATATACATGTATAATTCATATTCAACAACACCCACTTGCACAACTATTTTGTCCTCTGTAATTAGCAAACTGTACACATCACTTTGTCCCTGCAAAATCTGAAAAAAAAGTTTTCCTCTCTTTTTTTAAATGTGGATTTAAGATGAAATGATGTGTACCTTACTAAATATCGATACTGAGAATTAATATTATGGCTCTTAGGATTGAATTTATGGGATATGTTTATACATCAATATGTATGACATGAATAGGTATTGTTGGTGAAGTCCAAGTATTTGAATAGATGTACTTTGAAAGTCATTTGGTTCTTGAAATGAAACTTGCTAATTAAACTATTAATGACCTTGAATGAAGGCTTTTTGGAAAGAGAAAAGTATTTTGCTGTATAATGGCTCATTTTAAAACATGCCTTGTGAAGCAGCAAAATTTTCCAGTGCTGAATGGCACACTACCCAAAACGCTCATCACATCACTTGGTCTGTCTCGTCTCAACTATGAAAACTCTCTTCTCGCTGGCATCCCTGACACTCTGCTTAACAAACTCCAGAAAGTTCAGAATTGCGCTGCTAGGCTAGTTTTTTGATATCCCAAGCATACCCATGTCTCTCCACTCCTACAGACACTTCACTGGCTCCCCATCTCTCAGAGGATAGATTATAAACTTGCTACTTTGTGCTTCAAGGCCATCAACTACACCGCACCACACGCTCTTACTTAAATTCTTACAGTCTACACGCCCTCCAGATCTCTACACTCAGCTGCTGACTCTAGAATACTTAAGGTCCCCCGCCGTAACAAGAAAACTCAAGGACAGCGTGCCTTCTCCTATATTGGACCTGTAACCTGGAATAGTCTCCCTTTCTCAGTTCGCGCATTCTGACACTCTGCCCCAGTTCAAAAGTGCTCTAAAGACCTACCTCTTCTGATCCGCCTTTCCCGCTGAGCTGCTTCGCCTTACTTGACCTTGCCTGCAAGTGCTGTGTATATTGTATAGTTTGTTCCATTGGACTTTAGTTTTTGTTTTGTTTATGTGTGTATATAGTGTGTGAGTTTTTGTAGGAATGTGGTGTTGAGCGGTTGTATGAGTGCTGATTCTTTGGATTGTAAATGCCATGAGCTTGCCTGTCAAGGGAAGGTATGTGCATAAATAAACTATATTATTATTATTACTACTTGGGGTTGACTGATGTGGGAAATTATCAGGGTGTGAACAATTGCTGTATGAAAAAAGAGGAGAGACAACAATGTAGCACAAATGTTTAAGAACATTTAAGAGTACATATCTGATCTCATGTTAATAGTGTGGTGGTCGGTGGTAAGGTTGGAGTCAAGTAAGAGGCAGGGGCGAAGTCGAGTTACTTTCCACTCTTTATTGGACGTTAGTACAAGCTGGTAGTAAATGAACTTCTGGACCCTGGTGGTGAAATTGTCTCTCTGGCTGTGTGCCGTCTCCCCTTATCAAGCAGATGCATAGACCTCACAGGAGCCAGGGTGTGGATTGTTCCACAGATCCTAACCATGGCTCCCTGGTCGTGCTTCTATTTGGAAGAAAACAGAGATTACTTAAGGCCAAAAGTACAGAGGTGAGCAGAGGGTCAATTTCAATACCCATCAGTGAAACTTTGCCTCACAAACTCAAACTTCAACACATGCTGACTTCAAACTTGCTGTGACTTATTCAGAATTGAACAATATTGCTAGCAAATAATTTTTTTCTCACTAAAATTGATAGTTGTTGTGTTATTTGCATTTGTGTTAGGAATATTGAGTTTTGGGAAACAGAGAAAGTGTTACACATTCCAAAAGGCTCATTTTCAAGCTCTTTTTCACACACACAAAAAGTAAATCCTAATAATTATTTTCTGCCAAAGTTGTTTTTGGGAGACCTTCTTTTCAACAGACTTGCTGAGAAATAAAATTTGTAATCCAAAATAATAATTTTGATGTATAAAGTCTGTTCACAACATTTGTGTAAGACTAGCACCATCGTCTTCAAAGGTTAAAATTCCACACAAAGATTCTGTCTTACCCCATGCAATCAGTGTCACTACATGCTACAATGGTTGTATTTCATGGTAAAGTTTTTAAAAAATCAGAAAACTTTTGTTTTGACTTGATAAAACAACATTTTAACGACCGAGACAAAAATTGCGTTAACATTTTGCAACTTTATCTTCAAATAAATCAAACATGTTTTATCTTTTTTTTACATGAAGTGGATTTTCCTGCAATTGTGTGACTGCAAAATAATTGTGTGTTGCAAAAATCTAGATATTTGATATATTTTATGAAAAAAATGAAAACAAGTTCCGGGCCTTATTAGTTGTGTACAGACCAAAGTGCTCAATTTTGAGGGAAAACAGCTAAAATCAGATGGTGTGTGCATTATTATGTTATCAAGTTGTTGGTAAATAGGACTATTGATTATTCAGCTTTGCTGTGGTCTTTTTGTCAGGACTGAAATCACACTCTGCATGTACTTTTAGTGAGGAAAACCATGGCAAGTGGAATTAAGAATGGTGTTAGTGTTGTGAACATCCAAAAACCACAAAAATCAACTTTAAAACTTGGTGGGGATAAAGAATTAAAACCTTCTGGTTAAGTTCTACATTGTTGAACACAGACACACTCTCAAGATTCCATTTAGGCACATTTTTAGAAAAACACACTCTGTTCACAACATTACGCACACATCTGTGTGTGTAATGTTGCAAACAAACTTATCTAGCTATATACAGAAGGCCAAACAATAATTAAACCAAACCACCATTTCATTCTACATGTATTATTACTATAAACATTCTTGTACAAGAATCAAACCAAAATTTTGTTTTTCTAGATCTTTCATGTAGTTCATAACAATACACCATCCAGTTCATAACATTACACCATTAAAGTACATTACAAGAGCAACAAATATTCAATGGCTATTTTAAGTTTTAATGAATACATCAATGTTGACAGAATATTCAGTTTTGTTAAATTGAATGTTTTGGTGATCAGGAACTGTTTCATCACACTTTTAAAAATTGGTTTTGTGTTATGTTGTGAACAAAATGGTGTTATGTTATGAACAAACACGCACTCTTTTTTTTACTGCACGTAATAAGAGCATGGTGTGCATGGGAAGGAGTGCAAAATGTAGCTGTCTTCCTTATGCACCTTCTGAAACATTGTTCCTGATTCAGAATGTAAAATTTGTCACTTAAAAAAAAAGAAGTTTGTCACGGTGTAATGTTGTGAACAGACATTGATCAGAATTCAATTTTTGGGGTTTACAAAGAGTATATTCAATTATTTTTATTTTCTGATTTCACTTTTAAGTTTTCTGATGTCCATTGCTAAACTTGGACTGTGAGAATAAGTACATAATGGTCCAACAGATGTGCTTAAATGGAAAAAATGTAACCATTTAAAATGGTCGAAAGACTGAAGTATGTATCTAATGATATATACATTCCCAATGCAATTGCTTTTCTTTAAATATGTGTTTGTTACATTTAGAATACATCTAAAAACTGTTTAATACTAAAATTGACATATTTAATGCTTAAAGCATGACTTTCAATGAGGAATTGTGTTGTGGCGTTATGTTGTGAACAGACTCGTTATTATCTTTTCTATAGTCTTTGTTTACTAGTTTTCAGTTCAAATTTGTAATGTGTATGACAGTTTTGACTCATGTGGTGAGTTCTCAAGATGTAATAATAAAGATTTCCACTTTTTAAAGTCTATACAGTGTGTGTTTGAAATGTGTGATGGTGTTAATGTTGTGAACAGACTCAAAATCTTTTTTCAAAAATGCAACCAAACAAAGCATCATCTTAAATTTATGTGTTGTGTAGTTGATTCTCATGACAAATCCTACCATATTCATGCAAAACTGTTAAGTTTTCATAAAGTTTACTTTTAGGAACTCACGTAACAGCTCTCTGCTCACCTCCGTACTTTTGACCTTAATTGAACTCACTTTGAAATTACTTCTTACAAATGTTGCCTCATTCAGCATAACACAGTCTATTGAATGAATCATATGCCGTTGCAAGTGGCTGTCTTACTTGAGAGGAAACATCAGATTTATATATAGTCAAAATGTCAGAATTCAGATGCCAGAGTGGGAGAACGGCTCATAGCCAAAGTTCACACTAATGTAAGGAGTGACTGACAGGGCAGCTGCACCAACAATCAGACCACAGCAGAGGAGGGGGGCCAGAGCGGTCAGCTGGTCAGCTTGCCTTACAGAAAGGATGGTAAGGGGTGGGGGGGGGGGGGGGGTTGTGTGTGTGTTGGAGAGAAGTCTGACACACAGAGACACACAGGATAGGGGGGTGGGAAGAGACAGAAGCAGGGATAACTGAATAGAGGATGAACACAGCAGATGTACAATACACTTGGTGATAGGTGCATCCTATCACACACAATAGTATTACACCAGTTAAAGCATTTGTCATAAATTATGCCAATGTGCCATGCCATCAATGAGTTATACTCTGTACAATACTTTAGATGTGGAATTTTCCCCCACCACAACCCTTCCAAATAAAAATTAACAAAGTTATTTACATTTTGCTTTGATAATTAGAGTTGTATTCAGGGTCAAAACTGAAAATAAGCAGACATGATAAATTTCAAACATTGCATCATGATTTTTTTAAGCAGTCATGTTAGAATCCCTAGTTCATATGAAGATTTAGCTTGTGACAGTTGTGGGCTTGACATTGGATGCATGCCAGGTGGGTGTGAAAGCCAAGCCAAGACCTCATACCACACTCCAGCACTGGAAGGGACCTATGTTTATGTCATGGGTGATACAGGCGTGGTGGCTCTCAGTGTTTCCCTAATGGGCTGTACAAACTGTCGATGTGCCCTGTTCAAACACTGCAGAACCTTAGATCCTTTTATCCTTCTGTGGGACTGACACAGTTGATCAATAAATGACCCTCAATCATTCCAGAGAGAGTAGGCAGGGCTCCCAACAGCTGTCTATGTTGGGCCTAGCAACCAGTACACACGGGGAAACACTCCCTGCACCTTGGTCTGCATCTGCAAATAGCGAGGGACTGTCCCAGGCTGTTATCGGGTCTTTGTCCTGGCTATCTTGTGTGTGTGCTCTATTGACATATATACAGTATGTGCCTTCTTTTTAATGCAGTGCAGTGTTCATTGCTGTTTAATAACTTGGCTGGAATGTCCATCAGGCAGGGTTTCTCGGTGGCTGAATTGTCATGCTGGCTGTGTCACCATTGTTTGGTGACAATTGCCTTCACATGCACGGCTGAGCTTCAGTCATGACCAGCTATAAATATTAAATGATTGTGGAGCTGCTTTTTCAACAAGAAGCATTCTACCAACACGTCAATAGAATCACTAACATGTCATGGTTTTTTTTCCCTTGCATACTGTGCTCTGTCTTATAAGATTTTACGTGTTGCTTGTGAAATTGCTAGGGGTATAATGGTGAGAGCTGTCACTGTCGGTTAAATCCTTGCTGATATTGACATTCCTGCTGGGAAGGTGGGAGGAGGGAGTTAGGGGGTGCATAGCAATTCCTGAAAAGTGGCAGTGAAGAATTTATTAAGTGGCCCGGTGATCAGGGTAAAGCAGTCAGAGACCCCGACATGGGTGATAAGTTATTAAACAAAACCACACTTTACCTTTACCTTTTTGTTTTTCTCAGCATCTGAGTATTTGGAGAAGAGCATCTTGGATAAAAAAATTTCTTAAATACATGTATGTACGTGCCAGTGATCCTACCCACCATAAACACTGCAGCCCCTACCCACTCTTTCCTTCGCTAGTGAGCAATGAATAATGCATGAATTGTCAGACAGCAGTACTTTATGCTACTTTAACACCTTACATTTCACCATATAATTTTCTCTTTTTCTTGCTGTCTGCATGTCTACCTGTGTGTGTGTGTGTGTGTGTGTGTGTGTGTGTGTGTGTGTGTGTGTGTGTGTGTGTGTGTGTGTGTGTGCATGTGTGTGTGTGAGTGTGTGTGTGTGCATGCGCACACATGTGTGTTTGTGTGTTAGAAGTGTGTATAAGCAAAGATATTAGATGTATGAATGTATTTTGAAGTAGATTAATATGTGTGCTTTTACTGTTTTATTTTACATTTTCCACAGAAGAGTGCACAGAGCTACATTAACTTGATGTAATAAAATTATCTGTAGAATTTGCAGGCACACACACACACACATACACGTGGGTCTGCATGCATGCATGCATGCGCATGCGCGCACACACACACACACACACACACACACACACACACACACACACACACACACACACGGAGTTTACTATTTGGAGGAATTGTGCTGTTAAGAAAACTACAAAACTGCCTTGGCCCTACTTACCTTATTTTAAAGGGACTTTAAAGGATGCTTTACAAGAACAGTGTTTTCTGTAAGCTATTAGATACAGATGTCAATGTCAGACTGCTTGACAGTGTTTTAATACAATCTCCAAAATATGTCTCAGTCATATCCTGTGATCACTAGAGATTTTGATGATTTTTTTCCTCACGTCTCTTTCATCTGCATTTACTCTTCCTCTCCCCGCCCTTTCTCCTCTTTCTCCTCACCTCTCTCTCCCCTGGTTCTTTCACTTCTGCCCTCCTCCATTTATTATTCCCAGTCAAAGAGGGTCTGGCTTCGATCAATCATCCAGTGCAAATGTACCATTTGTGCTGTTACAGGGAGCAGATGAATGAAGCAGCTTACCAGTCAGCAAAGAGTCAGCTTATTCCTTGCCCCAACTGTGGCCGCACCTTTGCCCCTGACCGCCTGCCCGTCCACCAGCGCGCCTGCAAGCCCAAGGGGGGAACAGCACCTGGGGCAGGTGCAGGGCCTGGAGGTCCAGCCAGGGCAGGGAACAGAGGCTCTATGCAGAGTAGATCCAGTGCTGAGGTAGGGCAGTTTGTTTTGTCATTAGGGGGGGGGGGGGGGGGGGGGTTGTGGTCATGGTAACCTGACAAAAAAAAGGGTGAGTGAGTTGGGGGGTTGGGGGGTCAGCCTGAATATAAAAATGTGCTATGTATAATTATATTCTTTCAGTAAGAGAATCCAGATTGAACATCAAGCAAGTTTCTCTTTTGCTGAGAATGCTTTTTAAACATAAATGTTATATTCCCTGAGTGCTCGCAGGACAGGGAAGATGGGACAACATATGCAGTTCATTTTTTACCTTTTTTTTCACAATCGAAAAACAAAGTTTAGGGTTGACAGAAAAAATAGGGTCAGTCGGGTTGCCATAACCACAGCTATTTTTCTTTGCCTCAATTCGCAGTGGGATCACAGTTTTCTCAGTCTCACTTGCTGACAAACAATAAGGTGCATCCTTAGAACAGTAGACTTCTTGGATGCAGCAGAGCAAAGAGCTGTGAAAAACCATAAGAAGATTATCTCTTGGGTATCTTGAGAATGCCTTGCTTTTGTGGCTGTTGTCTACTTGTGACAGGAGGAGTTGTGTTTTTTTTACCTAACAAAGTAAAAGTGAAATAGAGGCCCCTGTGAGGGTAATAACTCTATTACATGATATTTACCTTCTGCTTTTTTCACACAATCATAAGTGTGCTGTCATCAGATTCCCCATTTTTAAAAAGCTAAGCTCAACACAGGTTAGATTTTGGTGATATTAAAGAATGATTAAATATATATGTACAGTTTTAATAATTTCCATTATGTAAAGGGATAATGTTCTTTGAGGCGTTTGCTCATCATAAGGGAAAAAAGGTCCTTAAAATTGATTTATTTGCTTAGGTCTTTTTTCCCTCTGTAATGCATGCCAGTACATGTATGTGTATGCACACCTTTTTTCTGAGTTCTTGTCTAGTCATGCACATGTACTTCCTCTAGAAGTTGATTACCCCTTCCACCCCCACCCCCCCCCCCCCCACCCCCCCCACCCCCCCCCCCCCCCCCCCCCCACCCTTCCAGCTCAAACTTTTCTTTCCCTTTCACCATTTGTTTCATCTGTTTGCACAGACCCTCCCCAGCAAACCCGCCGTTATACGCAGGCCTCCCACCGTATTTTGTTACATATGTGGGAGAGAGTTTGGATCAAAATCAATCTCCATACATGAACCTCAATGCCTGAAGAAATGGCATATTGAGAACAATAATCTGCCTTCCCATCTTCGCCGACCTGAGCCGAAGAAACCTGAAGTTAGACCGATTTCTGGTAAGTTTCAGCTGCAGTGCTTGATCTTTCCTGGTCCTAGTGTGACTCTGGATGTGTTAAGTAGTTTTTTCCTGTTTGTCCCATGCAGAGCTTCAGCTCTGTATGTTAATCTTTACTTTCATTACTCTCAGGATAGACTGGGTGACTAGGGAAAGACCTATGACAGATGCTGAGATGGGAAAGACAAGCAAAACTAAATATTGGGATTCGGGTCACCTGGGCATGTGAGGCCATAACAGCAGCTGCTGATACAGGGCAGTGTAGACAGGAGAAGACAACACAGACCATGGTAGCTCAGCTGGTAGAGCATTTCGGGCGCTAACCAAAAGGTCGAAGGTTTAGTCCCTGCCTGTCTGTCCCACGCAGGGTTCTGGCTCTGTATGTTAATCTTTGACAAAACTGCCCAGTATTTGTTACCAAAAATCCAATAATGTTACTATAGAAGAAGTTCTACTGTTCGTATTTTTCATGGGGTGCAAGTTGAAGCAAGTTAGATACATATTGATATGTTACAAAAACATCTGCCAATTAATTACCAATGAAATGAAATAAAAGGATAAGCTTATGTCAGTTGCCAATGCATCATTTGCAACTCCTGTTAACACACATCTACAGTCAATCATCAATAAAACACACACACCCCCCCAAAAAAAAACAAAAAAACCCACCCTATGTTAGCACTGTTTATGCATGGCATGAGGGAAATGTTTGTCCGCTTCAAGTTCAATCAGGTAAAATCAGGAGTAGCAGCGAATACCTTGTCCCAAAGATGCATGCTTGCACCACTTTTTAAGGAGACGAATGCACTTGTTTCATTGATATAGTGTAATGTATCTAGCTTGTCAGGCTGGCTTCTATGTTTTTCTTTTCTGCTTCTCGATGTGCATGAATGCTGTGTCCTTAGAACTCTGCAATAGAAGTCACAAAACACTGGTTTTGAAATGTATGGATGGAACTGTAGTTTTCAGTACTGCAGCTTTGTATCTTCATTTCCTTTGGACAGTTGCAATGTGATAATCCTTTTGACATCCTTCATTACTGATAGGCCTGCTGTTGATGACTCTGTGCTGTCTATCAGGATCTGGAAAGTATGACGTCAACGCCGTGAATGAGGCAGCCTACCAGAGTGCCATGGCCAACTTGGTGCCATGCTCCATCTGTGGCCGAACCTTCCTGCCTGACCGTCTGATGGTGCACCAGCGCAGCTGCAAGCCAAAGCCCCCTAAGAACTAGCAAGGCCACCACTTTGAGAAGCTTGCTGTCAACCCTGATCCACAGAAACTTTTGGATTTGGATAGCTGATGCAATGCTCCCATATCAACATATCCACATGACCTAATAGCCAAAGCACATTTCTTGATAACTAAACCAATAGATTCATTATACCTGATAACTGAACCATTAGACTTCAAAAGTGTAAGCATCATTCCTGATTACCGAATCATATCAGACTTACATGTCAAAAGCATCATTTCTGATAACCATCACATTTAAATAGCCAAAGCTTAATTTCTTATAACAATACCACTAGACTTAAGTGGCCTTAGTATCAATCATTCCTGACCAAAAGAACCACATAAGTAGATCACATAAGATCACCAAAGTGATCAGAAGAACTATCAGAGATGAATACAAGAATCACCACCATGATAATCCAAACCATCAAAACTAATGGACTGAGCCTAGCTTTACTGGAAGGGGGGTGAGGATTGGTATGGATTACTTTGCAAAGGTTACACTTACAGAAGATTTTCTGCACCATGCACAGCGAGTTTAAGATTGCATGATGGGTAGATACATTCCACACTAACACATATCTAGAACTCAGTGCATCATTCTGCATCTGGGGCACCAAGTTAATCTATTCTTGACATTAACTTTGTTTAATGTGCTTAAAATGCATGGAAGAATGTGATCAAGATGGGAGAATCTTTTTTCATTAGAAGGTGCTGTAAAGTATGTATAAATATTGTTTACTGTCTGAACACAACAGCTACTTCAGGGAGTGGAGAAATGCTCTGTCTGAAATGTACAGGGTTGATGGTAACAGCAGTATAACCACAACCTCATTATAAGGTCCATCCTATACACACAATGATAGTTATGAAGGAATAAAGCAAGTAAAAGATGCACCAAGGAGTCCAGTATTTTTGTGTGTGTGATTAAGGAGAAAACTTGTACATTTGCTAATATTGTTTTCTGTCTTGTTACCCATTTTTGTTATTTATTACTTGATAATGAAACTGTGATAATTAAGGGGTGATTTCAAATGATGTGATAATGGGCAAAGATGCTCTTAACAGTTAATGCCACATGATTGTTCTTCTTTTTTAATTTCCATGTGAAAAAATTGTTCCTAATCATGTAGGGCATGAAAAAAGTGTTGTGATTTCTGATGGACATCTGGTTTCTGTGAATGTATGAACATGACAGTGCAAGGAGTGGTCACACGTTTTCCCATACCCACCTCAGCTCAGAGAGTGGAATGATGGCTTTATTAGCACTGGCCATTTTTGGGGTTGTCCTCTCATGCCATTGGGGTCAGAATCTCACCAAACTGTTTGAAGCCAAGGAAGAACCAAAACTCTGAACAACAACATAGGTGTACCAATCCTTGACACACAGTCTCTTCCTCATACTTGGTTGCATCAATTGGTATGGCATAAGGATTGTTTCCAAACTTTGGTGCATTGAGCATTCTTCCCTAGCCACCTTACTGGCTTCAGGTGTGAGATGTTGAAAGGCAGGCATGACTGAGAGAGTGAGGAATATCTACTGACCTCTGTACACTCCCTATGGAAGTAATCCAAAGGGTTTAGTGATTCTGTACTGTTTCGTTGAAAGGAATGTGTTTTGACCCAAACTCTTTTCTTATTGCACATACATGAGTGTTGAGACTGTCACTACATTGTAGATGCTTGTCGTTTATGAGCCATAACTTGAGAAGCTTGATGTCTGGTGAAAGAGGACAGAGTTGATAGTTTGTGTAATGTCAATTTACTGAAACTTGTGCATGACCTTTTTCAGTTTTTGAAAAATATCAAGCAGTTGTAGCACTTTGTTTTCTTCTCAAATTGTTGACCACGAGTCCATGTGCTAATAGCAATGTATTTTTTAATTTTTGAATAATTTTTCATCTGTATTGCACACCGCACAGCTTGGATTATCTACTTCAGTCCTTTGAGGACTCTCATCTGTGATATATTTGCCCAAAGGCTGTGACTTGTGATATGTATTGTATTGCAGGAGGTTTAGTAAGCTAGTTTGCATAAATATCTGCTTGAAACATTGTACAGCTGCTTTTGTTTGCTTCAATACTTATTTGGATACCATTAGAATTGGCATTCATTCATTTTTACAAGTTTATTTGTTAAGTCTCATACTATTTTGTTGACTTGTTTATCCAAAAGTGCAAATTCTCAAAGTTTATTCAATCATTTACATTTAAATTAGTTCAAAAATTATGTGCAGAACGATAGTAATGAAAAAGGGTTGTCCTGCTTTTATATTTAATGACCACACAAAGCACAACATTGCATCAATGAATAATTCTCAAAGGTTTGGAATTGTTACAGTTGGTAATGATGCCCTAACGCACTGTGTTGGCGCACTTGCTCTTAATCTTGCTAGAAACGGATACCACTGCTTAGTTTATGCATCATTCAAGATTGTAAATATGCAACTGCATCCCACAGCACAAAGTTGCACATATGCACAACTTTGTTAAATTCTGTCACTTATTTATTTAATCTATTGACCAATAATTTGTTGTATGCTTTCATTTGGTTGTAGATCTTTCCTCATTTGCCAAGTTTTAGATTTGATTTGTATACTCTAACCTTTTGTGGAGTACATTCAGGGTTGCTTGTAGGTGACCTAGCAGGTCTTTTTCTATTTACATACTTCATGTAATTTTATTCTGCTTTTATTGCATGGTATTTATTGTGGAATAAACACATTATCAGTATGAGCACCTTGATGCTTTGTTGTTAACTTCTCCAGAGGTGTGTTGCCCAGGGTATAGAGATCTGTATCAATTGGTTTTTTAATGTTCAGAGATGGGTGCTCATGGTCAGCCACTGCATGGACAGGTTCAAGTAGGAAAGAGGAACACCGGTGAACATCCATACACTGTGATCAGTGAAAAGTGCATGAAGGACACATCATTTGCCAAGAGGGGAGAGATTTTGTCAATCAATGCCTGACCGTCATTAGCTCGGCTTCATTCACCATCCTCTGAAAAGCTAATTCACCTCTTCATTTGACAAGGCCAATGGTAGGTATGATAATTACATGGCTGCTGCCACTCTATGCCCTGTCATCATCTAGAACCAGTGGTCACAAAGCTCTCTGGGCCTTGCTCCAGTGGCTTGATCATGGGCAGGCCCAGGCAACACAATGTAAACAGAGACCATCTTGTGGAGGTGGGATATTTTCAATAGGTTGCAAGCAGGACTAGTCTTGTAATGAACGCAAGGAAAAGCTGCATGGTCATCACATTTTTATTTTCGTTTCCTTACTCTCAGCCAATGACAGAAGAGAGGGCACACTTCATGCGCAAGCTGTTCCACCTCAGCAACACCACAACTGTGCTGGCCAGTGTTCTTGCTTGAGTAGACTACAGCCAACAAGGCAGTTTTAACATGCGTTCCCAGGCAGTTGCATCACCAGCACTTGTCTTGGGAGTCTGCTACCTGCCCACTTCTAGCCACACCAAAAAACTGCTGATATTGTGTAGGAATATTTCAATCTTGTTTTTACATTTGAATCAATATAATGAGCACTTCTAATGATTAAGCACTGAGTTTTTAAAGTACTGAAAGTTGAGTGTAACATCTATTAATAATTCTACATGAAATAATTACTATAAAAAGTTTTACAAAAAACTTTTAACCTGAAACATGCACTAAATTGAGAAACACACGTTTCATGTACAATTGCATAGAGCCAAAATTTGACATCGGTGAAAACATCACACTACTGATGTCGGGGGGAGTGAAAAGCTATGCTAAAACATGACTGCCTTAGAAAAGCTCAAGTAAGCTGTAAATGGCAGCAGTACAACTACAGCCTCCCTAGGGTATATGTGATTTCACTACTATATAGTATTTAGATAGTAATGATGATGCAACAAAGTACTGGTGCTTGTACATCATTCACTACAAATATCAATAATAACAAGAAGTGATTGATTGGTAAAGGTGGCATGAAGGTAAGCATTTCTGATTGGTGACAGCACTGTAATTCTCCTCTCTCTTTTTTTAAGTTCTTCTTTCCTGGAAGTTCATAGTTTAACATTTCTTAATCAATGAATATGCATCCACTCATTCTTCACATTCTTTGTCTTGCACAAGCAACTTTAACTGAAGCAAGCATTTCCAACAGCTTTTGGAGCAACACATATGAAACACAAGCACAATGCAAACTCTCTGGAGAAGGGAGCTGTGTGAGATGGACAAAGCTTAAAAGGCCATGAGTTGTGGACCAAACCAGCAGTTGGGAGTGTCGCCAGAAAGCAAATGGGCACTTGTGTGTTGAGAGAACAGAGCAGTGGATCACGTGGAGACTGGGAATGGAATAAGTGCTATCCACCAAGAATCTCTGCCCACCGCAGAACAGGCTGCTCTAGCCAGCTAACCTGGTGTCAGTGCCATGCCTGAGTAGACACAAACACAGAGTGCTAGTCTAAAGGATAATGCAGCATTTGGCTGAGAGAATGGTTCCTGGCCCTTGTGAATAATCCATTCATTTAAGCAGTATCATGTTCAACGCATAAATTTGTTTTCTGTAAAACTGTGTGAATTGAGCTTTCAATAATGACATGTAACACTCCAAGAATTAGAAAGGAAAAACAAACTTTGAAAAGGCTTAGTTTATGTTCTTTCGTTTGGTCCATTGTAGGTTTGACAAAAGGGAAGGAAAAAAACAAAAAAACAACCAAAATGAAAGAAACCTGTCACCACTAATTTTCAACAAGCATAACTTTTCTTTGACTTTGGTAAGTGTATTCTTCTAAATAGATTTTTGAAAAGGTAATTTCATGTAATTATGAAAAATCAAAAAATTATCCTAAAAAGGAATCTGAGCATTAAAGCAAATTAGCAAGTTGTCATCACATGACAAGTACGGGGTGTTGGATCTCCAGGATCAACTCCCCTCCACCCAACAGCCAACTCTGGCTGGCAAAACCTGAACCATCGTCACTGGACCACAGTACTCTGCAACCACCAGAGTCTGACCCTCCACCACAGTACACTTGCCACTAAAATTTCACACAAATTGAAATTCCTCCAAAGCCAGTAACAGCCAAATGTTTCAAACACAACTAAACAATGATGATGAGATGCTTTCCAATGCTACTCCATGGCTGGCTTGGCATTCTCCAGCGCTTCCAGTGCCTGCTGATATTCCTCCAGTTCCTTCAAGTCATCCTCCTTTTTCTGAAATACAAAAATCCAGAATTTCATAGAAAGGGACCCAAGCACTCAATGCACCAAATTTTCCCTCAACTACGAAATGAAGGGAGCAAGAAGATAAGTGATAAAGTACCAAATAACCAGAGTTTTTGGACATCTAAAAATACTTCATCATGAAAAATGCAAGCAATAAGGCTTTAAATTACAATCTGAGACTACTGTAAGAAGTATGCGTGTGCCCACACACAAACCACACCTACACAAACAATCCTGCACAAACACACCTACACAAACACACCTACACACCTACACATACACACCTACACATACACATACACACCTACACAAACACACACACACACGCGCGTGCATGCACACAGGCACACACACACATACACACACATGTATTTTCCCGCATATCATCCACAACTCAATGCAGATATGGGGCCACCAGGCCCAGACCAACTACCTAGGTGTAGTTTACAAAGTCACAGCATTAGTCAGTCTTTTACCAGACAACATTTGTAAGGAAGAAATCCATGCTTGTCAAAGTGGCTGGCATGCATTTGAAGAGCACATGCACTTTCATTAACGACAGAAATCCAACATACCAGCATCTCATCCAGTTCAGCATAAGCTTTTACTAGTCGTTTCTTTGTGTCTGGAATCATGGCTTTGGATTCTTGAAGAACTTCAACCTAAAGAAAAATAGAACAAGACATTGCTTTGAAGAAACCATTTGGAAATACCATCCCTAAAATATGATTAAAAAAAGAGAGAAATGTGTAAAGAATTGTTCAGCACACATGGACACACACACAAACACACACACACACAACACACACACACACACACAAAACACACACACACACACACACACACACATAAATATGTCATGTTTGCAGGCAATGCAGCAAGAGTGTGTGATGAGGAAAAGAGGCACAGAAAAAAGGTCACGTTATCTGGATAATTAAGTATAAGTGGTTCTTTTGCACAGTGTCATCTCTGGTTCATATATATCTGTGTCAATGGCTGCAGTAAATAAAAGCAAATATGGAAAACATTAAGTATAAGTGGTTCTTTTGCACAGTGTCATCTCTGGTTCATATATATCTGTGTCAATGGCTGCAGTAAATATAAGCAAATATTTATATTGCAACTGTAGTGTCTGAACTCTTAAGACCAGCTCTGGAGAGCCCCAACAATGAGTACCAACTCCAGCAAGTCACTGATGCATCATTGATTTGAAATGTGTGCCAAAAAGCAGCAGGATGGAGAGATATTAACCCTTTCCATGGTGATCGCAGCATATGCTGCAAGGACATGATTGGGCCAAGCTTGCTGGTCCCAACGTAGACTGCTAGGCATGAGGGGAGAAGGTCGAGAAATATGCTTTTTTTTTAATTACCCCAAATTTCAACATTAATGTTTTTGTAAACAATAATAAAGACTTGTTATATGTTCAAGTGTGAGTGCTTCTGGTATAATTTTTGCTACATGTTATTGAATAGTTAGAAGGAAATGTGCACAGGGAAAGGGTGGGTGTCTTGTTCTTGAAATGTAGCTTTACTTAGCAGTGCTGACACTGACAGACCAAGCAGTCCCAATTAGGATGCCGGGTTAAGGGTTAACGCATGCTGGATGCAAGAATGGGATGACTTCTGACAAAGTTGAGAAGGAGATTGCCAGGGTGGCAAGGGGCCTGCACCACTGACCTGCTTCCTGACTTCATACTCGTCCTTGCCCTGTGCCTTCATGTCCTCCACTCGGGCCTCGTTGGCCTCAATCTCCTTCTCATACATGGACCTTTCCTTGGTGATCCTGGAACACACCACACAGGATGAAGAGGGGTCTAATCATAGCAACTGATGCCCTTCCTCAGGGCTCCTCAACAATATCTACACAGCAAATTGGGGAAGAAGGCTAGAGGAGGTCGTCCACTCAAATCGGATCACACACCTCTAAAACTTCTACAGAATGATGTTCAGGTGGACAGTACGCAGCAGCCAAGTACTTCAGGTTTCCATCCAGAAAGTACATTAACGCCAAAGAAGCCAGGACAGCAACCCCCTGAAAGTTATGTTTGCATAACGCCAACCAAGTTGAAAGATTTGCAACATCACCCATTCTGCCTCAGAAATCACTTAGACATGTTGATGAGCTACAGACACCACTTACAAAGGATGAAGAACTTATTTCACTCAAATAACCAGACTTAAGATGAGTTCATCTGCAGACAAAATCACCGTTGTTTGCCAGACAAGGGGACAACCTATTGTCCTCAACAAAATTGTCAAGCCAAGGAAATCATCTAGCCAAGCAAAGTCTCCTTTGAAAAAGAAAAGAACCAGAATGCTGCAGAACCTTAGGGCGGGGTTGTCAGGGAAGAGTCCTCATGATTCCATTCAACAACATGGATCAGAACTGAAGCACTCAAAGAAAAACAAAAAGGGCAAAGCCCATACGACTCACATGCTTGACCTTGATGATGATGATGTCTACTTGTATAGCGCATATATCCATACTGCCGTATGCTCAAAGCGCTTGAGCCGATGTTGAGGCTGTCTCTCAGTGTGTCGTGTCTCAAGTCAATGAGACCAGTATCCTGCTGCCAAGGCCAATTACATTGGCCAACGGCGCTAAGACTACTGTAAGCACAAGGGAGAATTTGTGCGTGCTGGGTATTTTTTCTGTGGCCGGCACTCACCCGTCAAGGACATGAGCGTCAGGATCTTTATAGTGCGCAATTGATGTTGACCTTTACATGACCTTGACCTTCAGGTGACCATCAAGGTCAAGGTCAAACAACTACACCTAGCAATGACATCATACACTAAGAAATGCTTTACACATTTTTCCTACCAAAATACATGTGGCCTTGACCCAAGGTCAAGGTCATCCAAGGTCATGCAACACAAAGCTGTTAATTCAAGACATAGGAAGCACAATGGTGCTTATTGGCACTTTCTACCATGAGATATGGTCACTTTTAGTGGTTCACTACCCCATTTTGGTCACATTTCATAAGGGTCAAAGTGACCTTGACCTTGATGAAATGTGACCAAATGTGTCTCATGATGAAAGTATAACATGTTCCCCACATAATTATTAAGTTTGAAACAGTTATCTTCCATAGTTCAGGGTCAAGGTCACTTCAAAATATGTATACAAACCAACTTTAAAGAGCTCCTGAGACCTTGACCTTGAAGCAAGGTCAAGTCACTGTGTATGTTTTGTGAGGCCTTGTCAGCCTACACCATCATGCCAAAGTGGGTGTTGATAGACTTAATAATAGTCTCCGAGAAAAATCCAACGTTAAAGCTTTTTACAGATGTCAGGACGCCCGGACGCCCGGACAAACAGTGACCTTGACCTTGATGATATGTGACCAAATGTGTATCATGATGAAAGTATAACATGTATACTACAATGTTATGAAGTTTGGAAGAGTTATCTTCCATAGTTCAGGGTCAAGGTCACTTCAAAATATGTATACAATTAAAAAATTTAAAGAGCTCCTGTGATCTTGACCTTGAAGCAAAGTCACTAAGGATTACAGGACGCCCATACGCCCGGACGCCCGGACGGACGACACGGGTGACCTAGTATGAAAGTATAACATGTGTACTACAATGTTATGAAGTTTAAAAGATTAATCTTACATAGTGCAGGGTCGAGGTCACTTTTAAAATATGTATACAATCCAACTTTAAAGAGCTCCTGTGACCTTGACCTTAAAGCAAGGTCAATCAAACTGGTATCAAAAGATAGGGATTACTTTGCCTTATAAACCATATATAGGTGAGGTATCCAATCTCAAAAACTTCAGTCAAAAATTGGGAAATTTTGAAAAATGGCTGTTTTTTAGACGGCCCCTGCGACCTTGACCTTGAAGCAAGGTCAAGTCACTATGTATGTTTTTGTACGCCTTGTCATCATACCCCATCATGCCAAATTGGGTGTTGATAGACTTAATAGTGTCCAAGAAAAATCCAACGTTAAAGTTTGTACGGACGCCCGGACGCCCGGACGGACGAAACGGGTGAGTACATAGACTCACTTTTGCTTCGCATGTGAGTCAAAAATGAAGAAAATAATGTATACCCTACTCAGAAGCTTAAAGCTCCCGCTGAAGGCCACGGCAGGCAGGAAATTCCCAGCCGGGCCTCCCAACTAAAGAGGTCTCTCTGGCACAGCCGTGACAGGTGTATACACACACACACACACACACACACACACACACACACACACACACACATTGGGTAGACAGGTCTGATTTTTTCCCCAAAGGAGGCCATATTGAGACTGCATATGTGAGTGCAGTGTGTGTGTGTGTGTGTGTGTGTGTGTGTGTGTGTGTGTGTGTGTGTGTGTGTGTGTGTGTGTGTGTGTGTGTGTGTGTGTGAAAGTCATATATATATATGTGCACGTCCACGATATTGCCTAACACTATCAAAAACTGGGGGTCTGGGTAAAGACACTTGAATAAAACTATCTAACACAGTCAGCATGCATATATTTCAAATTTATATGGGTTCTTTAAATGTTTTTGTAATGCTATGACCAATAGTTTTTATAGTTTTGCTTTGCAGAGATTCACAAAAAAATAATTAAACTCGTACGAAGCGGAAAAATGGCGCCGAAAAACGGGACATTTTGCGACGCCACTTTTGAATGCTTGTTATCTTGTGCAAATTCACCTTACAAAGTATAGATTGTGTGAAATAATTCAAGTTCAATTATTAATTTAGTCATATTTCAGTGGAAAGTCGCCACAAAATAAAAACAGAGGTAGTTCTACCGAAATAAAAAAGACCTATGCGTACGTTACTCTCGTTTCTACCACCCTTGCTCAGAGGAAAAAAATCGAAACCAAACATGTGTACATAAATGTGTTGAAGAGAAGGTTCAAATTACTTT
Source organism: Theodoxus fluviatilis (assembly GCA_034096865.1). NCBI lineage: Eukaryota > Metazoa > Mollusca > Gastropoda > Cycloneritida > Neritidae > Theodoxus > Theodoxus fluviatilis. The sequence goes on from JAWQFJ010000024.1 coordinate 266,942, forward strand.
TCCTTTCATTAGTTTACTCATACAACTGCATAGTTTTATTATTCTTTTGGTATTAACCAATTTCTTGGGACTATTTTGATGGTCAGCGTCGGTTGTTTCCCTGCGTTACTTACGAAAGGTATGCGTGTACCAAACGTGTTGCTATATTGTTCCGCACTCGAAACGGATACAAAGGAAGCTTTTGTCATCCCGCAGTCAATGAACACGTTTATAGAAGGATACGTCATAGTACACGCGATTTTTGACCAATGAGAAGGCTTCGTTTCCTTCATTTCCTTCTGTTACGTACGAAAATTTGCTACACATGTGCGAAGCTTTCAGTTCGTTTGATCCGTTCGATCGACCATCTTCATCCAATTTGGGTTAAGTAAGACATTCTACATTTGTTTTTTATTAATACAATTCAATAGTTTCGTTCATGGGTCATGAATAAATACTTTATGACTAGTTTTTATCAACGCCATTCTGGTTTTGGTTTCTGGTGTTTCTTACGAAACTCAATCGTCGCGGAGGAGCTTATCACATCGATTGATTTGGTCAGAATCACATCATGTTTGTTTTCATAGAACTAATTTGATGTTCCCTCATGCTAGATATCAAAATAATACCTTTTATAATGATATACGCATGTGATCGTCTCGCTGGTTACAAAGAAACCAAACACAGGTAGGTCCCACCTAGTGTTAGGCAATATCGTGGACGTGCACATATATATACATGTAGTAGATTCATCTGAACATAAATCAATATGTCTCTATTGCTGATAATGCTCTTTTACTTATATAGTGCATAATGCTCATAGGAAAGATGGGACAGCATGTAGTTCAGTGTATACCTTTAATTCTTTCTTTCTCTCTTTACAAGATCAAAAAACAAAACAGTTTAGGATCTGCAGAAAATAATAGGGTTGGTCAGGTTAACACAACCACAACTGTTTTGTGGAAGGGCCTTACAGGACAACACACACACACACACACACACACACACACACACACACACACACACACACACAACCTCTGATGGGCACATGCTGCAGAAGCAGCCAATATTTTGTACTTTCTTCTTTGTGATGTGATAATAACAATGTAAGGCTCCCAATATAAAGTTGTGGTTACTGTGACCTGACCGACCCTTTTTTCTGCCAGCCCTAATTAATCATAAAAAACACTGTAACAAACGAACTGCATGCTGTTCCATTTTCCCTGCCCTATGAGCACTCAGGGAGTTTTTAAAAAAGTGTTCTCACCTATAGAGAAACATAATTTATTTACAATTTAGCCTCTTTTATTAAACTTTTTTAAGAGTTCAGACTGACCTACTGACCCTTTTTAAATTGTTGCCATGTTACAGTAATCACAGCTATTATTATCATCGGGGGAGTGGGGGTGGGGTGGGGGCGCCTAATGGTTTCTATCAGGAAGACCTTCACTTGAAAATGAAATCTATGGACATTCTGAAGTAGGAATATCAGGGCTTACTGATGGAAAAGCTACAGGCAAGTTTCTTCAGGCATGGGGCTTCTGATGGGTCAAACGCAAGTGACTCATACCTAAAATAAACTCAAATGAGTCATATAGTTGATGCCGGTCTTCCAAGTACCATGTATCTGATGCCTTTCTGTTTGAAATATTACATCCACAGACCAATAACTAAAATACATTCCCACTCAAAATACAGAGAGATAAATATAAAGGCCATTACCACGCGCTTGAGGAGGGTGACAAGTCACGTGTCGTCTGCTAGGGTTTGTGTACACATCTTGATAGGTCCGAAAGTAACTTTAGCTACCCGAGACTACAAAAGGGGAAAATACTCTTAGCATATACACGTCAGCAAATACTGCGATAAAATAACAATCAAAATGATCAACGGTAACATTTCATTACTATGGTTACCGACATGAAAACGTCACAATAATAAATCTGATCGGTCGAATTCCACCGGTGTACTTCTGCGAGTTGCAACGTGAACGTGCAATCAGCAATGGACTCTAGACTGTACATGATTTTCATACTAAAGACAACGCCAGAAATACTGCACATTACCTTTTTACAACGCCGGTTTTAATCTTTATCTGTTTGACACGAGGATCGGCAGCAGCCATAGTTGCAGTCTGAAGTTTGCCGGATAACAACGGAACGTCAACTTGCCCAACGACGAACAACGCTTGAAATGAGCAGTGCCTTTCTGCGCATGTCAGGGGCAGATAATTCAGTTCTTTTCCCGCCATGTGAGATCAATAATGATGGCGAAGTATATTATTTCCTCCAAGTGCTCGAATTGTGGCATTGTACGCCTCGTTCAGCCAGGTTGCGGGATATGAAGATTTTTCACGAGACATTTTGATGGAGAGGGAAGTCTCTATTCGATCCTGGAGAAAAGATGACGACCCTGCTGTCAGACGTATCCTCAGTGACGGAAGCTGGAGCAATGCCTGGACCTCCTTCAGGATTGCCCTCGGCCGCCCCACCTCCCTAGCCGTATCAGCGGCGAGTGCGGCCGCTTGCTACTACCTGACCAGCTCCATCCAGGTGTGCGTCGTGTGTGTCCTCCTTCATGCTGCTTTCATTTACTTGATGGTGGTGATTGGCATCGTATACTACCTGTACGGTCCGCCCCTGGCAGATATGACGGATGTGGCTGCCAGCTATTTCCAGGACCCCGGCCATCACTTCTGGGTTGCCGAGGTTGATGGCAACGTTGCTGGCACGATAGCCATCGTGAGAAAACAGGGCAGCACAAATGGTCGGAAGATAGCCTGGCTGAGGCGCATGGCGGTAGACAGACGATATCGTCGCTTGGGCATAGCAAAAAAATTAATCGCAGCTACTATCGATTTCTCTCGTAGTCATGGATACGAGTGCATCCAATTAATCACAACGGAGATACACGCAGCTGCAAGGACACTGTACAGGAGCCTTGGGTTCGTTCAGGTTGCGTACAAGCCATACCTCTATCTGCATGGACTCATCAAGGTGTGGACATACGAGTTCGAGTATCGTCTGTGACTGCATCAATTCTCTGTGGAGAGCGGATAGTCTTCATGGTTTAACAGCCTGTTTCAATGCCTTCATGGAGGGTTTTCAAATTTTGTCCCCGACCCTCATCCACCATATTCCCCTTTTCCTCCACCCTTGCAAACACTTCTCCCCAACCCAACATTCCATCACCCACCTTGACCCCACCCAACCCAAACCTTGCGCCATGAAACAGTCTTGTACTATTCATGCATGCACATATTACAAACACCCAACTTTTTACTATGCATGCCAAGCACATACATGTGCATTTGCTTGGATGCATACATGCGCATGCATGCACCAAAAGCCAACGAGATTATTACATGAATGCCTGTAGAACAATGGACGAAAGACCATAGGGGAGGGCATGCGTTTAACTGCCAGTTGTGTTCCATGAACTGCATTATTCTGTGAGCTTGCCACAGTTTACAGTGCCATGACTATTCAGTGCTGGTGACACTGTAAAGTTATGTGTATGCCATGGGCATTTAAGTGCTTTACCAGGATGAGCTGACCATTAAGATGTGATCTCATGTATGATAAAATGTCTTTTCTCCAAGAGGAGTGGTATTTTGACAAACCTGTAATGAAAATGAATCCTTGTTTAACATGTGACTGAATGCATCTATGATACTGAATGCAATCATTGTGTGTGCCATCTTAATTGTGGAATATTTATGCTTGTTGCTTGAAGTATTATATTTAGTATCAAACAACAGTCAGTCCCTGTTCTCCTGCTGATGTGATACTTAATGTTCTGTAATGTTATTTTTATTATGATCTCAAGAGCTTGTGAAAGTTGGTAATTAAAATCAGGAACTTACCAAAGTGATAATGAATAATTAAAAGTTATATAGTGTCATAGACTGCAAAGTATATTTTAATGCAGAATAAACCATTGTTAGCAGAAACAGAATGATCAAACACTGCCCATTTGATAAAATAGAGGAGTTACCTAATAAGAATTAGCCCCTGCTACCCTGCCACATCTTGCTGTATTCTGCCTCCATCTCTGTGTTGTGTTGTCTCTGATTTCTATTACAGTGTATCATTGTTCTGATCAATGTTTGTTCTGGCATTTAGCGATGTAGTGTCTGTCCATCTGTGCACACTTGTAAAAACCTCAAGCCTTCCGTTCTCCTCAAACACTCACTGGTGCAGGGACCAAAACTGCCCATGCCAATGCTAAACATCTGAGTGAGCATCTGAATCATCATATTGAAAATTTTGATATAAAAAAGATATTTCAAGGGTCATTTATGTGTTGCAATGGTGTAGATCAGGAGGACTTCTGAATGATGAACTTGTTGCATGAGTTATTGAAGCGAGGCTAATTAAAACTTTGGATGTATCAATAGAGTAAAAACTTTGCTTTGCTTACATTAATTTTCTTGTTACTTGTTAACTTTGTGGTAATTGCAATGTATCTGATGAAGTGATGTGTAAATTCATACAATCATCAGAGATAAGTATTGCAGTAAAATATAATTCAAAATTTCTTTCTAGAAGGATTTGACATGTGAGATGTATGTGTATGAAGATTTACATTAAGTTCCATCTCATATGTTCTGGCTGCTTTGTAACTGTCATCATGGTAAAAGCACCTTATTATGAAGAACAGATACTGAAGCTAATCGCAACATCCAACATTCAGTGTGCAGACTAAATGACAAAAACTTGCACATGTGACCTTACAGAATTGTAGTGTATCTTAGTATACTAGTTTGCTAGTAAATTGTATTTGCTGCAGACAATGTCACACATGTGGAAGAAATGGCATGTATCATATTGTCTATACATACATTTTAACAAAGCATAAATGTTTTTCAGAAAAAAAGACAACCTTAACCAAATTTACAATTTAGTTGCAGTTAAACACCAATTTGTTGATGGATCCTATGTCAAGATGTATGTGAAAGAGAGAAATACTAATTTCATGTCATCATGACATAAATGGTGCATGATCTCTCCTATGATCTTTTTGATTTACTTTGTGCTGTTGCTGTTGTTTGTAATGAAATGCATATTGGAAAATAAAATGGAATAAATGCTGAGGAACACATATTGATATTGTTCAATGGGAGTCAAACTGTGTGAAATAAAACACGAGGTGCCTTGGTACCTCCCTCATGAAGTGTAATGCTGTAGTCCTTGTGTTTTGGGGGCCTGCTCCATTATCATGATAAATCTGCTTGAATGAATGGAGAACAACAGTTAAAACAATCATCACCATGACTATAAACATGTCATTGTCTTGTTTATCATTATTCTTTAATTGATTGCTGAGAAAGCATTTAGATGATCACTTTCTCCAGTGGTTGCTACAAAGCAGTAACTCATTTGCGAAGTGACTTGAGGTGTAATGACATGAGAACTATTGTGTTTTTTTTATAGGCTCCCTGCTTTTGTTTACCCCTGTCTATTCTGAGGGTCACTCATGTTGGTGTGTTTCTTTTTAGCTTTAAGTTTAAAAGCATCAGTAGAAATGTATGTCTTTTGACGTCCTCGGATTCGATTTTCTCTTCCTTCTGGAAAGGGCGAGAAGAGAAGCTGGCCAGTGGAGAACACATCTGTAATAAGGGGAGATAATTGGGATCCCTGAAGAGAACTTCAACATTTGCCTCCCTTTATCAGGCGTTGCCCTCACTCAGTGAGGAGCGCTGGGTTGATGTAAACGAATTTCTGCAGTAGTTAACTTTGCAGAATACCATACAGGCAAAATACATACATTCATTTCAATGTGTGAGCTACCTTCTTTAAATAAATACATGATCAAACGAATGAATAGATAGATGAATACGCAAACAAACGAACGAAAACACTGTCCCGAACAATCGGCACACACTTTCCCTGCGCAAACAAGCCAGGTGAGCTAATCCCTGATAATGCCCGCAAATCCCTGACTATGCCCACTAATCCCTGTGACGAAGAGTTAAGCTAATGAGTAATGATGCAGTTAGCCTACCTGCATATGTTGTTTTGGCCATAGCTCTTGTACAGGAGTCCATAGGCAGTCTCCCCAACTCGATAGAGACCGTAGGCTTGTTCAGAAGTACTCAGCGCTGCTTGAGCGCTTCATGTTGGCAATTGAGCGCTCTTTGCCACTCCTGAACGCCTAAGATGTAGTGCAGCGCTTCACTTGTTAAAGGGGAGGTAAATCTTCTGCGCCCCATGTTGTGTTGATAGACGCGAAGAAAGTATTTTCTTTTGCCACAGCTAGACATCGTTTATGTACGTTTACATGTATTCTGCATGAATAAAATCCACTACTGTGTCATCCTTACTTGCCATTACTTGCACATACAGAGCGCTTGGGGCAAATAAAGCCCGTTCCAGTCCCAAAATGATGTTTCTGAGGGTTATTTTACGCGTCGACGGCCAGTGCGGGATCGAAGACGCCATTTTGAAATGATGCAAAATCATCCTGCTGCACGTCGGATTGGTGATTCACAGCGCTGCTCAGCGCTGAGTGAAGCACGCCCCAAATTGGCCGTTCAGGAGTGAATCACGTGCAGCGCTGAGTAAGCGCTTTGAAGCACTGCGCCTTTTGAACTCCCCTCTAATCTTAGGGGAGTTCCTCTTCCCTGTACGTGTCTTCCTTCAAGTCTGCATTGCTGACGCAACTCGTGGTGCAAGGCTCCTTGCGTCTGGAAAATCTGTCTGTTGCAGCAAAATCGTACTGAAAGAGTTTTTGTTTTGCATCGTTTCCTGCCCGTTAGCAATGATAAAACTATTGTTGCTTCTGTCGCTTTTAGTACTGTTGGAAGGTAAGTCAAAGAATGATTAATTCTCTCTCTCTCTCTCTCTCTCTCTCTCTCTCTCTCTCTCTCTCTCTCTCTCTCTCTCTCTCTCTCTCTCTCTCTCTTTATTTCTTACCACATTTGAAAGGCACTACTGCCTAATTCACTACCCTTGTAAAATAAAGTTCGTTCGTTCGTTCGTTCTCTCTCTCTCTCTCTCTCTCTCTCTCTCTCTCTCTCTCTCTCTCTCTCTCTCTCTCGCCTTGCAGCTACCTGGTGCATGTTCAATTCAGCACGGATCCCAGAGTTGCACTCTTGTTCAAGGTGCTTCACCCACATTGCCTCTCCTACCCAGGAGTAAAACCGGGTAGTGGGCGCTGCGCAATGGCGACCGGGGTAGAAAGTCCCCGCAAAGAATTATCATGTATTTGAGCACGAAATAAAACCATCGATGATGATGATGATGATGATGATGATGATGATGATGATGATGATGATGATGATGATGATAGTCTATGATGTCACTTTACACTGGGGAGGAAGGCGCAAACATTTTAAGTGTCCACTGCTTCAGCGAACGTGGCGATGTCAAATGGGCGACTGCATGGAAAAATCAACGCTAAGAAGTAAGATGCCTGAATCGGGTAAAAGAGAATCATTTGATACCTGTTTCCTTTGTAGAGAAGTTGTGTTTAGAGATTTTGCTGTAACACTGCATCCGATTAAATGGCTTCTAAGCAATGTAATGCGAGTATGCTTGAAGTCGTGACGACCATACCGGTACACACCATAGATTATCTCCGGCGCCCCAGAACGCGTGAAGACAATCTCTAGAGAAAGTGTCAGCCATCTGCTAAGCTTTTTCGCTTATGCACCTTTGGTGACTCGTGGAAGAAGCACTGCAAGTTCGCCACTCAAGCCACGTTCTAATTGGGCGATCCTTACGCCAGCTTTGCCGATGTTTTGACTTGCCCCAAGTTATTTTTGGGCTTGCGGCGAGTGTCCTCAGTACGAAATGGACGTTGTTAACCATGTACTTCCAAGCAAAGATTATAGGTTACACAAAGATAGCTCATGCCGATCTTTTGCTATATAAAGTTACAAGAAGCTCGGAAACGCAGCGCCCCAAGCGGCTAGAACTATGGGGAAGTAATCAGAACGCTTAGAGACATGTAAAAGTGCTTGTTTGTCGACGCGTTTCTGATGCGTTCCGATCATGTTTGTGAATACATTTACTGTGTAATGTGTAATAAAATGATTTGCTGCAATAATGGGGGTGTTTTGGCTTTGTTTTTTGTAGCAGGCGTTGTGAAATCGAAATATTTGGTTCATCAAAATGTGAGCCTATAGTCCGTTTCAACATTGCTCTGTCAGTGGAGACAAACATTATTCGTCTGCTAGCCATCTAGGTACATACGGTGAGGTTTGTTTACTTATCTTCTGTGGGTTTTGTGCAGAACGTATACGTTAAAACAGTCTAATATGACTATTTTCGATTAGTTTTTAATCTAATTAATATTTTTGCATGCTTTAACGCGGCCGGATCTTTGGCATAACTCCCCGGGCGTGCGAAGTCAGTAGCGTCTCCACTGACAGAGCAATGTTTAAACGGACTATAGGCTCACGCGCATGCGCAAAACCATCCATTTCGATGAACCAAATATTTCTATTTCACAACGTCTGCTACAAAAAACAAAGCCAAAACACCCCCATTATTGCAGCAAATCATTTTATTACACATTACACCGTAAATGTATTCACAAACATGATCGGAACGCATCAGAAACGCGTCGACAAACAAGCACTTTTACATGTCTCTAAGCGTTGTGATTACTTCCCCATAGTTCTAGCCGCTTGGGGCGCAACGTGTCTCGATCCTCACAACAATGAGCTAATGAGCTATCTTTGTGTAACCTATAATCTTTGTTCCAAGTCCGATGTCTGCTGTTGGCGTGGCTGATGCTGCGTCCTGATTGGCTGTTCAGACGGATCTTTCGCGCTTAGAGACTAGTTTTTAATGTAGTAACAAGTAAACAACTACTCAGAACTAGTGTCCGCCATTTCCACCCCCTCGGTTCGCAGGCATTCCCTGCGTTCCGTTGACTCTGCTTCATCTCTGCTACGGTGTAGCAGGGTCACGAGTTTCGATTGGTCGGTTTCTTTAATTATTTTTAAAGCACGTTACCATTAAAAGTAGAGGGTTTTGGAGGCCCTCTTTGGATACATGGATCCCCTAAATAATTTCACATTCATTTATATCCCTCTTCATCGAATAGACAGCTTAATAAAAGCATTAGGGTTGAAAATCCATTAATAACAAAAGGGAGGTAACCATCACTAGTCAGAGAGGAAGGTCAAGGGAATCCAAACATGTGTGTCGTCTGCTAAATCGTTACACTCATGGGTATAAATGCCGACGTTTACTACAAATATCAAACCAAGACATACGATCCACTCTGCCACGGTGATGAGAGCACGAAAACATTTATTTCTTCGAAATGTGACAGCAATCGGCACGTTTGCCACTTCCATGGTGTGTAAACTCCATGGTTCGAAGCATGTTTACCGTGCAAGTCCGTGGAGTGACTTCCAATTAGTTGTGTTTAGTATGAGCCAATCAAATGCGGCTACGAGTTCTGTAGTTTCATCGTTGCTAGGCACAGCAAGTGGCGCACTCTAGTGTGAAGCATTTAGAGCGCCTTCTGAGATGCTCTAGCTGCTGCGCGACCTTGACAGGAAGCTGACCTCTGCCACTGGGTGAAACGTCACCAAAGATTGTGTATGAATGATTTTCGACTCTAATACTTGTATTAAGTCGTTTCTTCGATCAAGAGTGATAAATTTGAGTGTGAAATAATATTGGGGATTCGTGTATTCAAAGAGGGCCTCCAAAACCCTCTACTTTTAATGGTAACGTGCTTTAAAAATAATTAAAGAAACCGACCAATCGAAACTCGTGACCCTGCTACACCGTAGCAGAGATGAAGCAGAGTCAACGGAACGCAGGGAAAATAACGCTCATTTGTGTAATTACTGAAACACGTACAAAGAAACTGAGCCCCGAGGGCAGAACGTGTATTAATTTCTCAAAGCTATATGCAGAATACATCAATTGTTCATTAATACAGCGACATCTTAAAATCAAATCTACATGGGGTTCGAAGGACCGCATTGGCCTAGTTCCGACCATGTTTGGTAGGCTACCTATTTGGCAAATTAGGCCGGTGTCAATAGGTGTCGTGCATTTTACTGCTTTTACATCTGCTTTCATCATGTTGACACTGGCCTATTTCTCGCAAAATCTTGCAAGGTTCCTAGCGTAAACAACACACCCCGAGATTAATGGGAAATGCTTACTGTGACGTCGGGCGCTTCCTGTCGACGCTTCAAGGCCTAGGTCTACGTAATTAGCTACCCTGAGTGTGTGTGTGTGTGTGTGTGTGTGTGTGTGTGTGTGTGTGTGTGTGTGTGTGTGTGTGTGTGTGTGTGTGTGTGTGTGTATGCCCGTGTGCCTTCGGCACATATGCTTGTACAAATGTATAGAATCGCAGTTTCAGTCTCTGTCCGTCCGTCCGTCCGTCCGCCCGCCCGTCCGCCCGCCCGTCCGACCGTCCGTCCGCCCTTCCGTCCATCCCTCTCTCTCTCTCTAGACCGCAAGCAAATTGCAGGCCACCTTTCATTCACGGAATCAGGCCGCACCTATTTTCTCCCTAAGCGTTCTACAGCAAAGTCGGTGTTCTCATCAAACATTTGAAAGTTGTCTGGGACACCGTTGCAGGGAAATCAACACCTTAAGGTCATTTCTCGTGTGATGGAGTTTTTATTCGGAAGAGGAAACCTATCCACCCACTCCTCGCTGACTTCTTACAGGTGTCATCACTTCTATGAGACGCTGTGAAGATGAATGTAAAAGAATCCTACTTTACACTATGCACGACATCAGCTGCAATCTCGAAGTAAACACTTCATCCATATTCATTGACGATTTTTGCAGTGCCTGATTTACATGAAGTGCATACACGCTATTGACAGCCATATAAAGGCAATTAAAAAAGACAACAGTACAAACTAAGGCATACATTTGCACACAGGTTGCGTTTACACTTCATGCAACGCTTTACCGCTCCGGATGAAAAAGAAGAAGAAAAAAAAGGGGGGGGGGGGGGGGGGGGGGGGAGCCGGCAGTGATATCCGCTTACCGAGCTTTGATACCTCTGCCATCTTCGCGGCAGATGAGACAAAACGAGGCTGAAGGTCTGCATTCAGGCGGCCAGTAAGGCCAAAGATAGAAAAAGTTGTTACGGTAACCCAACCGACTTTTTTTTCTGCCGACTCTAAACTTTTCTTTATATCGTGCAATAGAATTAATATACAAAAATGGTGTGTGTGTGTGTGTGTGTGTGTGTGTGTGTGTATGTGTGTGTGTGTGTATGTGTGTATGTGTGTGTGTGTGTGTGTGTGTGTGTATGTGTGTGTATGTGTGTGTGTGTGTATGTGTGTATGTGTATGTGTGTGTGTGTGTGTGTATGTGTATGTGTGTGTGTGTGTGTGTGTGTATGTGTGTGTGTATGTGTGTATGTGTGTGTGTGTGTGTGTGTGTGAAGAAATCGATGATAATAAACTAATAGTGTGCTGTCTCATCTTCCCTGCCTTGTGAGCACTAAATCCACTGTTTATGGGGTTTTTAAGGATATTTTTTCAGCGAAAGAGAAACTGTGATTTATGTTCAGTCTGGCCTCTTCTATAAAAAAAAATTTAAGTTCACGCCGACCTTCCGACCCTATTTGTTCTGGCCAGGTTACCGTAACCACAGCTATTTTTTACTTTGGCCTATACGCCAAGTCTGTCTCAGCCGCACAAACATGCATGTACGAGTGTATGAAAATGCCTCAAAGGGGGCGAAGCAGACAAGATAATTATAAAGAAAATCCCAGTAAATGATACATGCCAACAGCAAGCATAAGATATGGCAAAGTCGCCAGTCTCTTTGGTGGTCATCATCCATCGTCCAGAGTTGCAAATCAGACTCCAGATTTTATGTCTGTAGAAGACTATGCAGGCCACCATCTTTTGCAGACCGGAAGAGGACAGTTCTGTTCTCGCGAGATTGGCTCGACCTGCATCAGACATGAGACGTGTGGGACAGCTGCAGCAAGTTGGGACGAGGAACAAGACAGGGGAATTGTGAAACAGCGAGCAGCTGTGACAAAGGATAAGTGGGGGGAAGATACAAATGGAACAAGAAACTTACAGGACGAGAGGCAGTCTGAACACATGGGACAGGGAATGGGCGCACTTTGCGAGGCACGTGGAAAGGGAGATGGATGGTGTGGGGAAGAAACTGAATAGAAAACAAATGAGACAGGAGAGAGTGGGACGAGGAGGAATTTGACAAAGGTCTATCGTAACCTGTGGGAAGGGGGCACATTAACTAGGAGACATATGTCCCAGAGAGTAGATAATACAGTGGGATTATCAGACATATGAGACAGGGGAGAGGTGGGACACGGGCCAGGTGGGACAGGTGGGACAAGGGACACTACACTTGAGTCCTAGACCGGACCAGGGGAGGTGAGAACTCCAGACGTCGGCGTTTGACGTAGCTGCGACATCTGGCTGCGTAAGCCTCGCCCATGGCCTTCCTCAGTCGCTCCTGTGGAGAGATAAGGGGAGAGAGGAACAAGGAAAGGAATAAGGAAAGATACAAGGAAAGAAACAAGGAAAGGAACAAGGAAAGAAACAAGGAAAGGGGAGTCAAAGATGGAGTGACCTCGACAGGAACCGGGCAGTCTGGCCTTTTCCTGCTTGGTCAAGTCAATTGCATTTCTCAACAACAACCAAAAAACTGATAGAACTCAATAAAAAGACGTGTCGCCTTTAACACACACACACACACACACACACACAGAGAGAGAGAGAGAGAGAGAGAGAGAGAGAGAGAGAACGAATGGTTGGTTGAAGATGCCTCTAGCCGGTTTCAATGATATACATATACCATACAAACACTTTCAGAACGGGTGCGATATCTATGACAGTAATCTGAATTAATCAAGTTAAACCGACGCTAATCAATATAAAAATCATTGCTTTCAGGTAAAGTGACTCTGGTTATTATCTTGTTGTTATTACTCAGAAGAGTCTTTTCATGATTTTCACATTGTATTTCTACATTAATTGGCAAATAGAAAATGATGTTCATTTTCAACCTCCTCTCCACATATGGACAGAGAGTTACATAAGCATCTTTTGCACATCTAAGTTATCGATATTCAACTCGGATAAAACCATTCGAAATCTGATTAATACATTTCAGAGCACATTTTTGTCTATACCAAACAAGTATCTTTCAGCAGAACACTCACTTTTTGTTTTATTGTAGAAGGAATATCTATCACTGCTACACAAACCAGTTTTCCATTGCAGGTAAAACCTCTCAATCATTCTGTCTCTGAGTCGTTTTACAAACACACGTCCATTTTCAACGTTCTGATTTTCCCAAACATTTTAAAAGTCAAATGCAAATAAATCATCTTTCGACTTCGACGCCCATGTTATATAATTTTGTGGTTGGTTAAACATTATTTGGTTGACTTGTCTTGCTAGTCTATTGTTACCCATTCTAAAACTTGTTCTTAATTGATAAATGCATATTGGGTAATATTCACCAAGTCTTGGCAAATTACTTATTGGCAAACATTCGTCAAACATTCGGCAACTATTGCGTCAAGTCTTGACAAATCTCTAGCTTCTTTATAGCTCGACGAAACCAGGCCAAGATCTCGCAAACAAAGGACATTTGCAATATGGCCTCGCTCGGCACCATGCCCATACCGTAAGTGTGCAATTGCTGTAAAAATAAACGAAGCGACTGAATTTTTCCATCATTGTGCTCTGAGGGGATCTCACGAATATCTCGCGCCAATAGCTATTGGCATCATCTGTCAAGCCAATATCCCAAGTCTTGGCAAATATTTGCCAAGTCTTCGCGAAAACCATTTCAGAACCGGAACGCTTGACCAAATATTCAGCAAACATATCCCAAGACCCGGCAAATTTTTACCGAATACTTGGCCAGTATTAGCCAAGACTTGTCAAACACAAGTTAAGAACCGGCGTAGGATTTTAAGCCAACACTTAACGCTGTGTACTACGGCATTGATGTACAAAGGGAAACATCCATAACCTCATAACACATTAAGTAGGGTGTTCGAAATAACACATTTAGGAATGACTTGATGGCAGTCACTAACTCCCCATATCTCTGCTCTGTATAACAAAATTGGCTGAACCTGAGAATCCAAAAGTTTGCAAAATACATTTGAAGGGACATAAACAGTTTTCCTTAAGGTTTTGTTCATAAAAGCGAGAGCAGATCTGCATCATCTTGTTCTACAGGCTAGATCAGATTGAGCAGTGAGAGAACAATTATTTCGGGTAAATTTAATACCGAGATATTTGTATTAATTTGTAATTTCAAGGTCATCTTTACCGAGATGCCGTTTCTCATGCGAACCATGGAGCATCCTGATCGGAATACAACACCTTTAGTTTTAGGTGTACATTGTATTTACAGTGAGACCTAGTCTATCCGCAGTCTCCTTTTAGGTGTTAAGTTGGTTTTGCAGCCCGACTGCTGAATCCGAGAAAACAACGAGATCATCTGAAAAGAGGAGGAGGCAAACATCTGGCACAGTAGGCATGAGGTGAACACAATGTCTGCCATCTGCATTAATTTCGTCAGCCATAGAGTTCATGATAATATTGAAGAGGAGAGGACTGATTTTACAACCTTGTCTAAATTCTATTTAACTGTCACACACACACACACACACACACACACACACACACACACACACACACACACACACACACACACACACACACACACAGATGGAAAGAGCGAGGGAGAGAGAGAGGGGTGGGTGTTCATGAAGAAAAAGTTAGGAACCAGTAAAACACAAACATAATAACTTCCAAACAGAAGATTTCAACTCACTGAAAGTGATCAATAACTGAGAGGAAGATCATTTGAGTGGGCAGTAGAAAGGCAGATGAGGAATAGTAGGGCCTAACTATCTATTGTCGGAAGATTTAAAAAAATGTTTACCTGGTATTTCCTTTCCTCTTCATACAGTGATTTCTTGGCCCTGTAGGACTGAAAGGAGAAAAGAGCAGGATATGTTAAGGCAGCATAGGCCCCCCCCCCCCCCCTCCCCCATCTTTATTTCACACTGAATGAACAAATACTTCATAGAAATCCTGAAAGGCAGCAATAATAATGCAGCTATCATTACGAACTTGTCTTTGTCTGTGTCTGTCTGTCTGTCTGTCAGTCTGTCTGTCTGTCAGTCTGTCTGTCTGTCTGTCTGTCTGTCTGTCTGTCTGTCTGTCTGTCTGTCTGTCTATCTATCTGTCTGTCTCTGTCTCTATCTCTGACTCTCTCTCCCTGTCTCTCCCTATCTCTGACTCTCTCTCCCTCCCTCTCTCTCTCTCTCTCTCTCTCTCTCTCTCTCTCTATCTCTGACTCGCTCTCCCTGTCTCTCCCTATCTCTGACTCTCTCTCTCTCTCTATCTATCTCTGACTCTCTCTCCCTGTCTCTCCCTATCTCTGACTCTCTCTCTCTCTCTCTCTCTCTCTCTCTCTCTCTCTCTCTCTCTCTCTCAGGGGGAGGGGGAGTGGAGGGGGGTTGGAGGTGTAGGCGAGCAGGGGGTGAGAAGTGAGAGGGCGGGACTACCTTGACGCCGACGACGGCGAGGAAGACGATGTTGGCGAGGATGTAGAGGATGAGAAAGGCAAAGAAGGCCCACTTGTCCATGGCGGCCTGCAGGTCAGGGCTGTGTGCGAACTGCGTCACCACAGCGTGCCACAGACACACCAGGAAGAGGAACAGCATGGAACTCAGCACGAAGCGGTCCTGCGGAGCGGAAAGCGTGAGAAGTCGATGACCTTTAGTTGACCTTCAATCCCGTCTGGTGTTGGACCTGGCGTTTCATTACGACCTCACTACGTCGGATGCCATGTTCTGTGCTGGGACTTCACAAATCCCTGGGAAGTTTGCGACCAACTCTAGGTGATCGTGCTATTGTTACGTATTCCCAATCCCTTATTTTAGACCCATAAGCTTAAGACTTTCTGTATTCAGTCCTCTCGGTTCTTCAAGAAGCTTTAGTTTTCTACCGAGACTTCCCCATTCTACCATAAAAACTGTCATGGGCACAATGATATTATTTCCATCCGTCAAATGCAATTTACAAAGTGATATGAAATGAAGGTTTCCCGTGACTGCTTTGTAATCGTCTTTGAAAGAAAACGTGATTTGAAAAATACAACCCAAGATGACATGAGCACAAATTTTTACAGAGACTGAAAAAAAGAAGTACACATGTGAGGGCATGGGGGCGTTAAAAAGATACATATACATGTATATATAGTTCACATGTTTCTTATCTTTACTTATCCATCTGACACATGCTTAAATGCATCAACATGCTCATGTACATGCGCATGCTTGCAAGCACGCGTGTGTGCACCCGCGCGCACACACACATGCACTCACACGCATATGCACTCACACACACACATACACACGCACATATATGCACTCACACATGCATACGCTCACATGCTCACACATACACACACACACATGCACAACACTTATACACACACACTCACTCACTCACTCACACACATAAATACACACAGATGGTTAAACATATACACAGACAGACACATACACAGACGGACGACACACACACATGGGTGCGCACACACACACACATACATGTGCACACACACATACACACACTCACAAACACACGGACACACACACACACACGAACGCACGCACACACGCACACACACATACACACACATACACACACATGCACACAATCACACACACACACACACACACACACACACACACACACACACAAACACACTGCAAACCCGAGACACACCCCTCCTGACGAGGTCACACACCAGGTAGGTCAAGTAGGGGATTTTAGGCAGGCAGGCTGTGGCCACAAACTTGAAGGCCACGCCAGTCAGCATGAGGGTGAAGGACAGCTGCAGGCGGTTCTGTGGCATGCCAGGACTGACCGTCCACGTGCAGAACGCCAGCGATGAAATCAGCGTCTGCAGCGATAATCAGAGCAGTTCACTACTCTGTATTGTAGTTTTTATCCCTCCAGGTTTACTGGAGGTCCTACAGACTTTATCCCTCCAGGTTTACTGGAGGTCCTACAGACTTTATCTGTCTGTCTGTCTGTGTGTCTGTCTGTCCCGACTTAACGGCTGATATCTCAAAAACTGCTGAACGGATTTCCTTGACATTTTGCACACTAATTGGAAGTTAGGTCCGATTGAATGTATCAAATTTTCAGAATCGAGGCTTGAACAGAAAGTGGTTTTTTAAGGTCGTAAACTTGAAAGCACCTCCCTGAATACTCGATTGATGGAATGGCGAAATTGCAAAATGTATGACGTCATTAATAACATGACGAAATTGTATGTGTCTCTCTGCCTGTCAGGCCCGACTTAACGGCTGATATCTCAAAAACTGCTGGACGGATTTCCTTGACATTTTGCACACTTACTGGAAGTTAATGTCCGATTGAATGTGTAAAATTTTCAGAATCGAGGTTTGAAAAGAAATTGAATTATTTTGGTCGTAAACTCGAAAATTTCCCCCCTCAAAATCATTTGACGGAATAGCCTAATCGAGTCAAACAGAGTTATCTTTTCCTACTTTCACAAAACAGTGGCTTCTTCGTATGTTGAACGTCTACGTTGAACAAATACTTTTCCGTCTGCATTTCTCGTACTGGCGCAACTTGGTGACTTGAAAAAGTCGCTCCACTCCCCGTCTACGAGATCATTGTACAATTTGTAAGCCTCTATTAGGTCACCACGAATCCTTCTTCCCTTCAGTGAGTGCAGATTCAAATACTCTAAGCGCTCGCTGTAAGGAAAAGTGAATACCAATGTCTTTCCACACGTTGCATTGTCTTCGTCATCACAGTTTTTAACAAATTCAGCATTTTTAACAACAGAATTTTCTCCTGAGGTTCAACAGTGAAAGGAATCTTGTGCATCACAAATTACGAAGTTCGATTTTTCTGTTCTTCTCGCGTTTATCATTGTATGCTGCTCGATCGTCTGCTGCTCAGCGCGCAGATCATAATTATGCGTCCAGTGTTTATTTCTTTATTAAGACCAGCTTGTTAGGGACGTGCTTTTCCATGGAGAAAATTGTGTTTAGATCTTTTACGAGAGATATAGTTTACTGACACCTTGACCCTTTACCCAGCTTTAGTGTGAGGGATTTTCATTTTAGTGTTTACACTCGCTTCTCCACGCACTCGGCTAATTAGTGTTCATGTTTACAAATTACGAAACAAACGGTTTCTCACATACATATCGCTTTCAAGAAATACTATAAAAACCCTTGCACGCACTTGCATTCTGCTATTCATACACTAAACTTTATTCCTCACGCACGTGGCATAATCTATACAACACATCTCGCACAAGCGCTCTGGGGGAGACACGCGAAAACGGGGAGATCACTCTGTCGGAAATCTCGCTAAAATCAGCCGAGTGTGCGGTCTTAGTAATGTATGGTCTTTGGTTCAGTCTCTTAACCCTGAGATGGGTTGTTGAGGCACCACTGATGACTTTCGGACAATCTTCCTCCATCGATCTCTATCCTCTGTGGCTCGCTGTGAGTCAGCAAAGGTCAAGCATGTCCACTCTTTGATATTGTCTTCCCACCTCTTTCTCTGCCTGCCTCTCCTTCTCCCACCTGGTACGCGTACGGTACCTTGCAGGATGGTCTTGGCCAGCCCACTGCCTCTTGACACGTGACCGTACCACTTCAGCTTTCTGCTTTTCACGATTGAGAGCAGGTCTTCGTGCTGTCCAATTGCTCTCCTGATCCTGTTGCTGACTTCCTCATTCGTGACATGGTCTTTATATGAGATGTTCAAAATCTTGCGGTAGCAAAACAATGGCTTCTTCGTATGTTGAACGTCTACCAGCAGACGCAAAAAAGCGGTACTATGAGAAGATTGTTGACGTTGATGGGTTAGATCCGTATGAAATACCAAACAGTTCGTTCTATCATCCATTTTTCTACAATTTTCAGTGCAAAATACGAACCAATTGGGTTTACGGAAAAGAACGTTATGAATGCTTTACAAACACTCAGCCTTATCAGTTTTCAATGGCACATTTGGTAGAGCATTGAACTCTTGGTCATGTGTGACCAGGTTCGATTCTGCGCTGAAACTTTGTTCTCTCTCTTTTTTCGAGAGGTTGTGGGTTGGAACCCGGCCTGGTATTTTGTATTTGTGTGTGTGTGTGTTTTTCCCCCCTCTTTTTTCGAGAAGTTGCGGGTTCAAACCCGATTTTTATATATATGCCAAAACCTGGAGGTTCAGCGCCAGCGGTTTTTATTGGCACACTACATTGCACAGACATTATTTTGCTTACAAGCTACTGTTTCTTACTCGTGAAGCATTTTTCGCAACATTATCTTGCTCTATGCAATATCCTACGTAATGAGTTCGAACAATATACCACGCTAGACACATGAACTTCGTCCGTGTCGACGTCGTCCTGCTCCATCTCCTCCTAGTCGTCGTCGTCGTCGTCTTTCTTCATGGCCCCCTGTGAGTTGGGGTCAAGAAAAGACTCAGCGTCGTAAGAGGCGAATAACAAGGGATATCGTGACTAGATTTGCGTGTACTCTAAACTACTCAAGTGATCTTTGTGCTCATTGAAAGGATAGGTCGTATAACTCCACCCATCCATCAATCCTTATTCTAACCGAATCAATGATTTATCGTGACCAATGACCTTACAGAGCCTACAAAGGCTGATGGGCTGTGTCGTGAGATACGCGACAGGTATGGGTTTGTAATGGGCTAAGGTGTATGGTTTGCACTTAACGCCATTTCTTTCGTCACCCGGACCGTGATTGCCGAAGCTCTAAAAATAGGTTACCGTTAGGCGGGAAGAACCGCGTCGGTGGGTCACTAAGGGGTGCGGGGGTTATAGGAATGTATTACGGGGTCCACACCTGACCCGCCAGAGAGTCCCCTGAGTTCGGAGGTTAGTAGCGGTGATTGGGGGAGATTATCACGTGACAGAGTTTTCTTCAATTCTGGCTGAGCGTTCAGAGCCAGTCGTAATCATCGGTTGGATGATAGCAGTTTAGCGGGGCGCGAGCCCCGCGAACTGAGCCACGTGGGTGGCAAAGCGAAGCGGTCATTCTTCGCCGTGAGGACCAGCGTTTGGTCAGTCACGAGAGAAGGGATAAGTCTTGGATGGGACTGGAGGGAAGGGTCGCTTTCTGGAGGATAGCACGGCCTGTGCATTGAGGTATGTAGATTCGTTGTAATCTTTGCCTTTGGGGGACATTACGGTTAACGAGCGGCGGAATAAGAGTGAACGCCGAATGCTAAAATTGTAAGAGCTATGGGAGATAGATATGGGGGAGGAAAACTAGGTTCCTTAATTTGACATGGGTTAAATTGTACCTCTAGTTGTAAATTCAATTTCTCTGGGAAGAGTTGAATAAATTTCCATCTTTGTGAATTGTGAAGTGTAATTCCATTCATGCGTGGGGAAGCGGGAAAATGAACGCTCTCGCTGAGCGCGGGAAGTTTCGGCTAAGTGGTTTGGACCATAATGTATCGTTTTTTATTGAGAAAAAAATTCTGTATGAATTTTTGGGGAGTAAATGCAAGTTCTCATTAGGCGTTGGTTTTTTGTACTTGCAGGCCAACTTACTACGTACGAACTAACAACTTACGACTCACTACTCCTGCTACTGCGTGACTACCTACCCCCTGTGTAGTTAGCGTGAACTCTGTCATATGATTGACGCATCCCCAGCGTCTGTCTGCAAGCGGTACCCTAGTGCACTCGGAGTGAGCGCAAACCCTCGTCAGCTGCCAGTGTCCCCAGTTCCATGTACTTTCCCTGTAGTTCGACAAACTACAAACTTCGACTATTCCTAGCTCGGTTGCTAATAGGGTAGCGAAGGCGCCGTGGTGGCGCAATATGATGTTCGCTTCAACGCGATATTCGCTGTCCTTGGATAGGTCAGTGTTAATGGCTGTGGTATCGGTCATTGTTACTCTCTGATAAAGTAACGTATGAAAAATGTTCGCGACATTTACTGTCCTCGGATAGGTCAGTGCTTAATGGCTGTGGTATCGGTCATTGTTACTCTCTGATAAAGTAACGGATAAAATGCTCGCCTCAGCGCGACATTTACTGTCCTCGGATAGGTCAGTGCTTAATGGCTGTGGTATCGGTCATTGTTACTCTCTGATAAAGTAACGGATAGAATGCTCGCCTCAACGCGGCATTCCTCGGAGTGAGATCCGAGAAAGTAGGACAGGTCAGCGCTAGCGTTCTCATCTGCGCGTCGCAGTGAGGCACGCGGCTGTGGTTGCAAGGACGTGCAACGAGTGTGGTGTGAGAGACAAATTGGTTCTCAAGTTAGGACGGAGTAATTCACACCACTACTAAACTGACCAGGGATGGATCCTACTGGTGGAACGAACTTTCCGACTACCGACTGACTGAGAGTTAGGGACTGTCTGTCGGCGGACTTCGATGCAGGAGAGAGGGGACTGGATCCCTACCTGCCCACCACTACGGGAAGGCGCGTGGATGCGCCTTCTCCTTTGCTAGCTTCGATGCAGGAGAGAGGGGACTGGATCCCTACCTGCCCACCACTACGGGAAGGCGCGTGGATGCGCCTTCTCCTTTGCTAGCTTCGATGCAGGAGAGAGGGGACTGGACCCCTACCTGCCCACTACTACGAGGAGGCGCGTGGATGCGCCTTCTCTTTTACTAGCTTCGACGCGGGAGAGAGGGGACTGGACTCCTACCCGCTCGCCACTGAGGGGAGGCGCGTGGATGCGCCTTCTCCTTTACTACTACCTATGTTTGTTTACAGGGGACGGTTGCTCCTGGACTAGTCTTGAGCGCGGTGCTTAGACTGTGTGTTGCTTTCTGAGGACGAAAGTCAAGGTAGTGTTGAGTGCTAGTTATTGTGAAGTGTGTTCCGGAGGCGAATGCTTCTGGACTTCAAAAAAATGGTAAGACACCATTTACTTTCTCCACTCTTTTTGCTGGTTGTCTGTCACGGTTACCGGAGGGGGTTTTTGACAGGACTGAGTGCGGGAGGAAGTGCGAGCGCGAGGGGTGTGCTCTAGAGTCTGGATTAACTCTATTTCTGCTTGTATGGTTTGGAGCGGAAGTGCGTGTCAGCACTAAGGGAAGGGGTAGCCTGAAGGGGGTTTGTCTATAATTGGATTTAGACTCTGAGATTTTATTCAGTTTACAGCGTGTTAAACTGTGAAGGGTAGCGGACACTCTGCTATCTTCCGGGAGTTTGTGGGGGCAGATTAGGCCTGATTGAGGTCACCCTATCTCTCGCCCGGGGGTGCGTGGGAGTGTCCTACGCCTGTAGCAGTGTAAGCACTCGCGTGCAGTGCTGGGGGCTGGATGCTTCGTGTTTTCCAGAGAGTCTGCTGGGTGCTGTGCCCCCTGGGTCACAGCATTGAGGCGTCTGCCTTCCGGTTCTCTCTCTCTGGGGGTGCGGAGTGTGCCAGTGTCCCTGTTTGTGCTAGAGTGTGTTTCTACTTGTCCTGTGAGAGGGGATACCTGTTTTACTTGTCCTGTGAGAGGGGATACCTGTTTTACTTGTCCTGTGAGAGGGGACGTTTCCCTGGACAGTCCAGTGAGGGTGGATTCGTCCCAGCAACTCTAGTAT